>SJYO01016727.1:806757-873821 GCA_006410555.1 Capra ibex
CCACTGTTATATGTCGGAACTGCATAAGGAAAAGGATAAACCTTGGTCAGACAACAAGGTACAGGCCAAGATTGACAACGAAGGACTGGACGTATATCCAAAGAGTTCTCCGTCTAGTCCACCAGACCATAAGGGTAGAGAGAGGTTTAAAAGGTGTCAAAGAACACTAGATGTGTCAGTTTCCGAAACCGTATCAGTTATTTCGTCTTTATGTATAAAAAGACCTTGAGAGAACGAAAAAGGTACTAGGTCGTCTACAACCGTTAAACTAGAGACCAAGGAGACGGAAAAGATTTTGGTCGAACTTGTAGACCTTCAAGTGTCAAGTGCATAACGACTTCGGACCGAACCTCTTAAAACTCGTAATGAAATGATCGTACACTCTATTCACGTTGACACGCCAGCAAACTCGTAAGAAAACGTAACGGAAAGAAACCCTAACCTTACTTTTGCCTGGAAAAGGTCAGGATACCGGTGACGACTCAAAAGGTTTACACGACCGTATAACTCACGTCGTGAAAGTGTCGTAGTAGAAAGTCCTAAACTTTATCGAGTTGACCTTAAGGTAGTGGAGCTGATCGAAACAAGCATCACTACGAAGGATTCCGGGTGAACTGAAGTGTAAGGTCCTACAGACCGAGATCCACTCACTAGTGTGGTAGCACTATAGAACCAGCACTTCTAGAAAAAATATGTCAAGAAGACACATAAGAACGGTGAAGAAGAATTATAGAAGACGAAGACAATCCAGGGATGGTAAAGACAGGAAATAGATCGGGTAGAAACGTACTTTACAAGGGAACCATAGAGATTAAAAGAACTTCTCTAGAGATCAGAAAGGGTAAGACAACAAAAGGAGATAAAGAAACGTGACTAGCGACTCCTTCAGAAAGAATAGAGAAGAACGATAAGAAACCTTCAGACGTAAGTCTACGAATATAGAAAGGAAAAGAGGAAACGAAAAGAAAAGAGAAGAAAAGTGTCGATAAACATTCCGGAGGGGTCTGTCGGTAAAACGAAAAAATTATACCATGGTCGACCGTTTCCTCTTGATAAATTTCTCGGGTCGAGGTAAAAGACGTCTCTTTGTTCCTTTCCGTCTAATCCCCGGTTTATCGTTATTTAATTGTTGACCGCGTCGTGAAACAATATGGACCTAACACGAAAACACGTATTAACCTCTATTGGTATTTGTTGTACAAAAATATTTCCATTTTAACCTTTGTTTCTGGATATTTATTTCTTTAATAACTTATTTGATACCATAAAGGTATGGTGTCTATNGTCAGGTTGTGAGTGTAGGTATGTACTGATAACCTTTTTGGTATCAGAACTGATCTGTCTGGAAACAACCGTTTCATTACAGACACGAAAAATTATACGATAGACTAGTATTGAAAGGAAGGTTTCTCATTGGTAGAAAATTAAAGTACCGACGTTAGTGGTAGACGTCACTAAAACCTCGGGGGGTTTTATTTCAGACTGTGACAAAGGTGACAAAGGGGTAGCTAAAGGGTACTTCACTATCCTGGTCTACGGTACTAGAAACAAAAGACTTACAACTCGAAATTCGGTTGAAAAAGTGAGAGGAGAAAGTGAAAGTAGTTCTACGAAAAATCAAGGAGAAGTGAAAGACGGTATTCCCACCACAGTAGACGTATAGACTCCAATAACTATAAAGAGTACTACATGAGACGTATATCAATTTATTCGTCCCACTGTTATATGTCGGAACTGCATAAGGAAAAGGATAAACCTTGGTCAGACAACAAGGTACAGGTCAAGATTGACAACGAAGGACTGGACGTATATCCAAAGAGTTCTCCGTCTAGTCCACCAGACCATAAGGGTAGAGAGAGGTTTAAAAGGTGTCAAAGAACACTAGATGTGTCAGTTTCCGAAACCGTATCAGTTATTTCGTCTTTATCTATAAAAAGACCTTGAGAGAACGAAAAAGGTACTAGGTCGTCTACAAACGTTAAACTAGAGACCAAGGAGACGGAAAAGATTTTGGTCGAACTTGTAGACCTTTAAGTGTCAAGTGCATAACGACTTCGGACCGAACCTCTTAAAACTCGTAATGAAATGATCGTACACTCTATTCACGTTGACACGCCAGCAAACTCGTAAGAAAACGTAACGGAAAGAAACCCTAACCTTACTTTTGCCTGGAAAAGGTCAGGATACCGGTGACGACTCAAAAGGTTTACACGACCGTATAACTCACGTCGTGAAAGTGTCGTAGTAGAAAGTCCTAAACTTTATCGAGTTGACCTTAAGGTAGTGGAGCTGATCGAAACAAGCATCACTACGAAGGATTCCGGGTGAACTGAAGTGTAAGGTCCTACAGACCGAGATCCACTCACTAGTGTGGTAGCACTAATAGAACCAACACTTCTAGAAAAAATATGTCAAGAAGACACATAAGAACGGTGAAGAAGAATTATAGAAGACGAAGACAATCCAGGGATGGTAAAGACAGGAAATAGATCGGGTAGAAACGTACTTTACAAGGGAACCATAGAGATTAAAAGAACTTCTCTAGAGATCAGAAAGGGTAAGACAACAAAAGGAGATAAAGAAACGTGGCTAGTGACTCCTTCCGAAAGAATAGAGAAGAACGATAAGAAACCTTCAGACGTAAGTCTACGAATATAGAAAGGAAAAGAGGAAACGAAAAGCAAAGAGAAGAAAAGTGTCGATAAACATTCCGGAGGGGTCTGTCGGTAAAACGAAAAAATTATACCATGGTCGACCGTTTCCTCTTGATAAATTTCTCGGGTCGAGGTAAAAGACGTCTCTTTGTTCCTTTCCGTCTAATCCCCGGTTTATCGTTATTTAATTGTTGACCGCGTCGTGAAACAATATGGACCTAACACGAAAACACGTATTAACCTCTATTGGTATTTGTTGTACAAAAATATTTCCATTTTAACCTTTGTTTCTGGATATTTATTTCTTTAATAACTTATTTGATACCATAAAGGTATGGTGTCTATTGATACGTCCTTAATACTCCACTCATAGATCTATATACACGTTTATAATTCGGAAATTTAGTATAAAAATTTACTTTTAATTGTTTTAAAAATTGATAATTTACTTTATTATGTTAATTACATTATTATGAGTAATATTATATACGTGTATGTGTCTAACACATAAGTCTTTGTCTTCAAGATTCTAATGAAACATTCTAAGATATTAAGTGAGAATACATATTTGGTTGTGATTTCATAGAGTGTATTATAGAATTAACATAATCTTGATAGAAACACGTTAAAAAACAACGGAAACTTGATTGAGTAAATATCTATTATGTCTCCATTTCCGACAGCGTCCAGTTTAACTGAGTTTAAAGTTTAATGATTTTAAGAATCTTTAAGACTTAAGTACATTACTTTTAGGCACACACACACACACACACACAAAGAAAATCTGTCTACAACTTTTTCAATATCGTCAACGGACCCTGTAGAAAGTCGGGGAAGAGAAACCTGACTAACCTCGTCTCCACAGTTAACGTCGAGAGTCTGGTCTTTGATATCCATTCTTAAAGTTTCGTGATGAAAACGATTTTAGTTGAGGAAGATAGATATAAGTCAACTCTATAGAGATCATCCATACACAAGTGACTAAGGACAATAGCCTCATCAACCAATCTTTTATTACAAACAGTTAGATTCTGTCATTTAAAATGTGGAAATTATAACAAGGAGCATTTCTTTTCACTGTGACGACTGATGGTAGTCATTTTACGTCCAGACAAAGGGTTCCCATTTTTACCAGTACATCGGAACGGGACTAGTTGTCGGTCTTAGAATTTCTATTGATCACTCAGGATATTGTACATTATTATACATGGGTGTCTTATCTTTACAAACAAGTAAGTAAGAAACTAAGTAAGTGTGTAAACGATACCACCAATAAGCGAGTCAGCACAGACTGAGAACATTGGGGTACCTGGTATCGGACGGTCCGAGGGGACAGACACCACAAGAGGTCCGTTCTTACGATCTCACCCAACGACAAAGGAAGAGGTCCCATAGAAGGGATGGGTCCTTAGCTTCGACTCAAAGGACACGACGTCTGTCTAAGAAATGGTTGACTCAATGCTCCCTTCGGGTGTGTAAACGATCGGTAGTACAATTTTGAGAATTAAGTATCGTGAAGTAAATTTTTAATTAAATGCATGTATATGAGTAATAAAGGAGGAAAGGAACGTAGTGTAACAAAAAAGTAGGTATGTCCCCGAGGACCAGGAACGGTGGAGAAAGACTTAGAGTACGTATCTAAGAAGGGGACAAAAGTATGTAGAAGTTCATCGGAACAGTGTCAAAGGAGAAAAAGTCTTCAATTTACCTGAAATTAGAGAGAATAGAACTTTATTATAGGGCAAGACTAAGTACGATATCGTACCTACTTGGATCTCCTGTAATATAATTTATTTTATTCGGTTAGTATTTTTCTGTTTATGACATACTAAAATAAATATACTCAGTTTAAGTATCTTTACATCTTATCTTACTGTCTCTTCCGTTACCGTGGGGTGAGGTCATGAGGGCGGACCTTTTAGGGTACCTACCTCCTCGGACCTTCCGACGTCAGGTACCCCACCGACTCCCAGCCTATGCTGACTCGCTGAAGTGAAAGTGAAAAGTAAAAGTACGTAACCTCTTCCTTTACCGTTGGGTGAGGTCACAAGAACGGACCTCTTAGGGTCCCTGCCCCCTCGAACGACCCGACGGTAGATACCCCAGCGTGTCTCAGCCCGTGCTGACTTCACTGAGTCGTTGTCGTCGTCGTCTCATCTTACTACGGTCCATAGAACCTTTACCCCTCTACCCTTAAACAACAGATTACCCATGTCTCAAAGTCAAAATATTCTACTTTTGTAAGACCTATAAACACCGTGTTTTTATACTTACAAATTGAACTATGAATGATTTGACATTCGAAAATTTACTAATTCTACCACTAAAAACAATTCATTTAAAATAGTGTTAGTTTTAAATTTATTCATGTGTGTATATACATAAATATTTCCTATACACATGTATATATACATATATATATATGTGTGTGTAGGAAAGAGGAAAGTGACGAGAGAAGTGGATGGTAAGATAGAGAAAGAAGGAGGAAAGTTTGAAAAGGTTTTCCAATGGATATAAGGTGAAAAGGTAAAGTCAAGAGAAAGAGAAGGAGTCACGTAATTCAAATCGAAGACGGGATTGTGTGTCGGTCGGGACGAGAATAGTTCCAATACAATAATTTAGGTGACTTACAAATACTCAGAAATAAAATGAACTAGAGTATAGTCGTAAACTACGATAATTGGAGAAATTTTGTGAAAGTGTAACTTCAACCTTTGAAACATAAAAGATCACGGGAAACTCAGAAATGTCATATATACCGAGGATACGAAGAGTGAGAAATAGTGAAAGGGTTCGAGTAGACACGAGTCACTGAAACTAAGTCAAGTCAAGTCAGCGAGTCAGTACAGGCTGAGAAACGCTGGGGTACTTAGCGTCGTGCGGTCCGGAGGGACAGGTAGTGGTTGAGGGTCTCAAATGGGTTTGAGTACAGGTAACTCAGTCACTACGGTAGGACGGTAGAGTAGGAGACAGTAGGGGAAGAGGAGGACGGGGGTTAGGGAGGGTCGTAGTCTCAGAAAAGGTTACTCAGTTGAGAAACGTACTCCACCGGTTTTATGACCTCAAAATCGAAATCGTAGTAAGGAAGGTTTCTTTAGGGTCCCGACTAGAGGAAGTCTTACCTGACCAACCTAGAGGAACGTCAGGTTCCCTGAGAGTTCTCAGAAGAGGTTGTAGTGTCAAGTTTTCGTAGTTAAGACGCCGCGAGCCGAAAGAAGTGTCAGGTTGAGAGTATAGGTATGTACTGGTGACCTTTTTGGTATCGGAACTGATCTGCCTGGAAACAACCGTTTCATTACAGAGACGAAAAGTTATACGACAGATCCAACCAGTATTGAAAAGAAGGTTCCTCATTCACTGAAACTAACATTTGATATGTTAAGGTTTTAGAAATTTAGACATATAGGTCACCAACTAACCTGTAGTGGTGAGCATTCGGGGTGTTTTGAAATTTGAGTTATACAGAGTTAGAAGGAGTAGTAGCAGAGGGGTCTGAAAGTTACAAGGGAGGACCCTTACCATAATAGAGAAAACATGGAACATGAAGTCGTTGTTTATGGAAACTTTTATATGGTTGGACTCTCTTATAGGAGGTTGTTTTTCGATGTTTTGAAAAGACAACTTTTTTTTTTTGAAATAACGTCTAAATGTAATCTCGAAGGACGTTACAGAAAGGGAAAATATTCGGAAAAGTTGAACTTTTTTAACAAGAGTTAAAAGACAAGGAAAAACTTGAAGTAACAAAAATTGACATTTTACTCCGATTAATGGGGTGTCCAACATTCCTAAATTATTTCATCACGTGAATTTCGACTGATACCTTGGACCGTGTCTCATTTATGAGTTGGTTTCAATGAAAAATTTTATAATGGGACAATCAATCGTCAGTGAAATCGACACCGAAAGAGTCCAGGTCATCGGAGGTCACCGGTTCAGTGTTAGGGAATAAAACGTGTAGTCTTACTTGAATTGAAATGATCGTTTCTAAAGATTTACGACTAACTTATATCGACATATACCTGATTACCCAACAGTCATATGTGTGGTCATACTCCTTTGTCTACATCTCACGACTACAGACAAGACTAACCAGTCACGGGTCGGTCGAGACAAGACTAACCGAGTAATGTAGGTATTACCAAGTATTTATAAAACTTATAGTGAAGAAGCATGAGACATTTCTTAAGAGTAGGTGAAACAATTTTTATAATTACAAAATAAAAGGATACGGGAGAATGGTCATATAAATTTGACACAAATGGAATATCATATAATTACTCAACAAATACAAAGACAGAAACTATAAGTATCTTCGTCAGATAAATATAAAGACACATGATCATGGATCAGGTTTAGGACGGTACATGTCAATAATAACATATTTAAGAAATTTTTATTTGTGTACTTTCTTTCACAACAAGAACGATATTTTCGTATTTTATTGGAAGTTTAGAGGAAACATTTTTAAATTTATACAAATTAAAGACAAAAATAAAATCCCCTTATGAGACCAAAGAAAAGTCCAGTTTATTGAGAAAACGTAAAATGATTTTTTGGTTCCCCTTTATGGAAGAAAATTTGTTCACCAGACTAACCAGGAATTATAACTACAAAATTATTTAATGTGGAACGGTAAAACAGAAAAATTAAAAAACTTACAAAAATCCGAAGACAACTTTCTGAAAACTTAGTCATTAATACTCTAAGTCCCCAAAAATAGGGAAGTCATAAAGTAATACAGACTTTTGACTCATAAAGAATGTCCAGAAACACAACGGTGGGACCCGTAACGTCATAATTATGCTTAAAGTCAGTGTATAGACTACCACACAAAACGACCAAAATTGTAATTCCTTTTCTATAAATAAAGAAAACGTACCGAAGGTTTCCGGTGTCAGGTCCATTATTACCAATTAAGGATAAAGATATACTATAGAATTTTAAAAATTATTCTCTCGAACAAGTTTAATCCACTTTTATTCATATACTTCAAACCAAATACTATTCTAAAATATGACTAAATGAGAAATTTTCAAAATAAGAACCATATAACTAAGTATTCATACTGTCGAGTAAATTTAAAGAAATCTAGTGGTCTCATGTTGATTTTTAGGTTATTTAGGGACATGATGATCTGTTATGTATCGTCCTTCCTTCTCAAACTTTAAAATAGTGAGTCTCGAGAGATTTATTGGATCTCTATCAATAATTGAAAGAAGTAAAGTTATTTATCGTATCGGGTAGAATCATAACTTTACATACATTGATACACTAACTACTAGTCAATACGAACTGATGTCAGAAATATATATTACCTCTTTCTAAATAACTCTTTATTGAGTCTTTTACGAAATAAAGGAGTTAATAATCAACTATAAATTTTAACAGTTTGGTGGACTTGGAGGACTGTTTGTTAGTATACTGGGTTTTAAACACGTGCGGCCACTTGTTCCGTGATTGGTTATCCACGAACCCTCCTAAACGGTCCATAAACCATCGTATGGACATTAACGATTAATTTAATCTTGACATGTCTAGTAGCAAACAACGTTTACATTGTATAGGGACTACCATAACATATAAGAGGTCGATTAATGTTCTTTACTCTGAACAAAGTAGGAACTAATAAAACACTAATAAATTCACATATTTAAAGAGCAAAGTACTTTACTTTTAGTCTACAATTAAATCCTTCGAAACTCTCTACACATACGACCAGACCTTGTTATACGGTCTAAAACACACCGAAGTCTCTTCAAAAAGAAAGGTAGTATGTAAATATCCTCAGACTCTGTATTTGTACCACTGATTCTTACGATACTCCAATTATATCATGTCATGTATCTCATCAAAAAGGGAGTCAGAGGGCGGAGGTGTGACAGAGACCATTGAAATCGTCCATTTTATCGTTTTTATTAGTGAGATCAACGAAACCATACTTTCTAAACAAAGATTTCAATTTTGAACTTCCTACCGTGAAAGGACGATACTTTTGTTCAAAATTTGATTCCTCTTTAATAGATCCAACAGAACTTATTACGTACAAGAGTTTCGTTAATAACATATCTTAAAGGGAAAAAGAAGAAAACGGTGACGTGTTCTTTGTTCTGAAAGAATATATAAAAAAGGCATAATCACAAGAATTTGATAAAAACAGATACTGGGTATTCTTCATATGAAATTTACTGCAGAATCTTTTGTATGTTGGGGGGATTTGTATGTGTGTGCATGTGTAAATGTGTATGTTGTCTCTTGACTTTCCCTTTACATATAACATTACACGTGTCAAGAACGACTCGTAAGTACTTTACAACTTAATCAAGACCGTGTTCCACTATATCGTATCGTTTCTCGGGAGTTTGCACCCCTGATTTACTCTATCTGAAAAATAAAGAAAGATTGGTCACCAGTTCTTACTGGTAAGGTCCCGACCGTTCCATTGACGACAAGAGTACGGAAAGTAGGTACTCAGGTCGAAAGTGGTAAAGGTAGGTTACCGTTCCCCTTTTATCATTCCAGGTAAAGAAAAGTCCCTTGTTAATTTTCTTCGCAAATAGTGAAAACGAGTGGAGAGTTACCGGTTTTGAATCTATATATCGATGTTGATAAACGTTTCTTCTGACTTTTTTCTTTTTCAGAGATAAACTTGTCGTTACACTGGTCGATTTTGGTTCGGTGAAGATAATATCTTCCCATTTCCCCGTAAGTCTATAGTACCCGTTAATCATCAGAGACGGTGACACAGAGTAGGTGTGACTATAAAAGAGAAAACAACACAACAGGACCTCTAGTTGTAACAACACAAGGCACTTTATTCCCCTATTGGTCCAACTAATTATATATAAAGGGAACACCGTGACTATTATAACGTAAAACAGAGATTTTCTAAAAAGTATTATGGAGGGTCATCTATTTAAAATTTATTTTGTAAAGTGGTTGAGGATTCCGTTTTTTAAGTAGTTTAAGGATTATTCTAATTGAAGTTCAAAGTTTCCACGGATGGTGAAAGTTCAAAGAACTACAAATTGTAAATCAAATCCGAGACTTCGTTATAAGAATGTAAAAAAGTAAATCTTGAAGTGATAGAAGGTTATTTATAGTGACGTAAAAAAGTAGAATAGGAAAGAATTAAGGTTTAAGGAATTCTAGTTTCTTACTCTACTGGTCATTGAAAGTAGAAATAAGTCCTCCTTAAATCATATTAGAACAATATCAATTAATTATAGGATTCAGAGATAAACGGACCACAAAACTTTATATAGACGGACTATAAAAACATTCAAACCGAATACGTTTATCCATGTATACTTAGTAGTAAGAAAGGGAACCGTTCCCATCCCTCTCGAAAGTCTAGTAATTTTAGTTGACGTCATGTAAAACTTTGTCCTGATTCTCTTGAAAGTATTAACTCGTTTTCTTATTCTGTAAACAAAAACGTTTACTATTGTGTTAAGTGGAAAAAAGATACGAGAACAGAATATTACGAAGGTTGAAATGGAAATTTGAAAGTATCCGACGTTATCCTAGACACCGAAACCTGTGTCGTTCTAGTGTACCTCTCTTTGTCAATCTTCCTATACCTTACCTACACAACTGTCACCGTAAAAACAGGTAGGAGTAGTGTCGGGGTCAACCTTCGGATGAATAACCAAACGAGCCGGGGTCTGAAGAGGTCTTTCGACTTGTTTTATTTCTACTTCTTCTAGTTCCTCTCTGAAGATATGTTCAAATCTCCACTTTTCTGACTTACGACTCATGTCGGGAGTCTTCCGACGACAGTCACGGACGAAAACAGTCGATCGTCTCTGATCAAAATAGACCTACCTATAACTATATAAATCACAAATTCACATTTAATTGTCTTGGCCTCACACCGATAAAAAAAAAAAATTTGTCGTAAAAATCGATAATGGCCCTACCACCATTACAAGATGTAGAGGTTGGACGAGGGAAGGAATTAAAAAAAAGAAGTTTATTGATAAGTAGTAATAGATAATCAAACATATCTCTGTACATATGAACCCCGAAGGGACCACCGAGTCGCCATTTGTTAGACGGATGTTATGTCATCTACATCTTTAGTGTCTAAGCTAGGAACCCAGTCCTTCTAGGGGACCTCTTCCCGTACCGTTGGATGAGGTCATAAGAAGGGACCCTTTAGGGGACCTGTCTCCTCGGACCGTTTAATGCCGTGTGCATCTATGAAATTACATGATGGTGTTAAATTAAAGTCACAGACAAAACGATCGGTTGTCGAACGAGACTGAATCACAATGGTAGTGTTAAAGTATTAAGCACCAGTGGATTGGAGAGTACGGAACTTAACAAAACCCGGGAAAAAAGAAAAACAAAAATTTATGGTATTGTGTTAGGAAGTAGGTAAAGATGGAAGGGAGAATTAGACGGAGAAAAGGTAAAGAGAGAGAGAATGGACAGAAAGATACTTCATCATAAAGACTGACAAGGGTGGTTTTTAAAAATTTTCATGTGTTTTATAAAATTAACCAAGAAAGAGAACGTGGACAGGTGCACGGTTTCTGATTCAGGATAGGGGGATCAATCGAAGTGTCTCGGGGGGTAAAGTCACCGAGTAGACTCAAAGGAAGATGAATCCGTCACGGGACTGGGTGGGGAAACAAAAAAACACTGGGTGTAAAAGTCCGAGAAGGACAAGAAATCCATTCTCTATCGATTAAAAATTTAGATAGAGTCGGAGTACTTACGGTATAATTAGTCCCATTGCATTCGACGATATTACTTCTTTACTTTTTAATTTATTTATCTTTTTACATAAAAGGAGAATGTTTTGGTCGACTGTCCCAATGAGACGAGTACTCTAAATAAGTCTCTGGGTACAGGAAGGTAGGACTCGAGACGAAACGGGATCGAATCCTGTTTTCAGGGGAAAGATCATAAGTCCTTCTTCTTCTTTTTTCTTCGGGTTCTGTTCGTCAAATAAAAATTCCTTCACTACGCCGTCGTCTGTGTAGAGAGGAACGTGTAAGACAACCACTGTTAGTGTGGGTGGGTCGACTTTTCATAATAGAGAGTGATTCGTAAGTGTAAGGGTCCTCTACCTTTCTGGTCTAAACTCTCGGTCTTTATGATAGCACAACCCACAATGGTAGTGGATCATCGTATAAGGACGTCCAATTGTTCCTGATAGATTTCTACATTGAAATTGGTTTTCTTACTGAAGGTACCGTCCTTAAAGTCCTTAACACTGTACGGTCATCTCTTCTATTCTTTCAGAATAGACGTTTTCAGAGTAAAATAGGGTGAATTAGTTGACTGGTAAAGACGAAAAAACATAGTGAACAATTCAAGGAGATGAGATCCAGTCGAGGACGGATCAACAATCTTATTAGTACAAATCTATTACAACAATAATCTGATGGATTCCAAGACTAAATTACTTTTGTTTGTATACTTGTTAACCATTTTTCCCGATATTCACGAGACTTTATTCACTCATATCCCATGTAAGTGGGAAGTAAATCAATAATCTGATTCTACAGTACTTTATTGGAACAGTAGTCTGATGAGAAGGTTGGGAAGGGTGGTACTGAAAGTTCGACAAGCTTTGGTTGAATTAAAAATAATTAGATCGTATTGTCCTTCGGTCTCTCAAAAGTAAAAATACAGTCGGACTGAGACCAAGGAGATACCCTGAGACAAGGGAATCACAAATACAAAAGTTGTACCTGGTCTGAGTAAATATGGTTCCAAGTCTCTCCACCTGAAGGAACCGGACTATACGGAACCAACATCGTGGTATTTGAATTACGAGGAGACCAGGAGATGAAAGTGTCCGAGACTTTGCTCTCAGTGGGTTGTTTGTACTACACTGGGTCCGTGTAGTATTTCTGATTACAAGAATGGTAGAATCTAGAATGGTAGAGTCTAGTAGAATTCCTAGACTGTCAGACTAACTCCTGTCTCTGGTAATTTGTTCTCTGACGTTTTGTCACACTATTCACGGTCTACGTCTTTCATGTCCCCACGGTCCCTCGAGTGTCGTCCTCATTGGGTATTCAGTCCCCCCTCCACGTGAAATCCGAGTCGGAGGTCTCTTTCATGTTCGAGCCGATCCTACACCCCTACTAATCCTGAATCGTTTTCCGTACCCTCCGGGTTCCCACGACGTCAATCACGTCCAAGGGTACAAGTGGTCATTGAGAAGAGGTACATTGTATTGTCCGAAACTTATGAAGAATTATGTTTTATGTCAAACATATTCATTTATTCTTACAACAACATTTATAAGTTCCGGGGTTCTATCTTAATCTTTACCTTTAAGTCTCACATCTTTATCAACTTTTAGGGGATCTTTATCAACTTTTCACTGACGGTTATACGGTAAAAGTCTCGTACACCACTGAACAACGGATGGAGAGGTGTTGGTTTAGAGACACCGAGAGACAGGTCACCCGAAGGGACCACCGAGTCACTTCTTAGACGGATGTTACGTCCTCTGGGTCCAAGGTAGGGACCCAGTCCTTCTAAGAGACCTTGTCCTTTACCGTTGGGTGAGGTCATAAGAACGGACCTCTTAGGGGTACCTATTTCCCCGGACGTCCGATGTCAGGTATGTCAGTGTTTCTCAACCTGTCCTGACTTACTGATTGTGAAAGTGAAGAGACACTCCACAACCAGAGACGTCCTGAGTGACACTTCAGAGTCCAAACAAAACAGTGGTGTTTCATTCGAGGTCGAGAAAAGAACCAACCATTTGAGTTTCAATTGAACTATATCCGACAACTGAGTTCGGTTAGTTTGAATGGGGTGGGGTGGTGTCTACCTTTGGTAACGAGATTGGAGACCCACTGACTTTCTTTCCACATAGTATATGTATGAAGATAGTCTCATGAACATCAGGAAAAAAGTCAAATACCTAAACAACGGATAATTTAATTGGGAACTCCCCACCCTCGGAATAGAACCAGTAGAAACTTAGGAGTCGTTAAAAATGTCCCGTACCTCGTCCCACCCGTAAATCATTCAACAATACTTGTCTTAGTCACTCCTCTAAGAGAAAGTCATAGTCTTTGGATGGACGGTGTATTGTCAAATCTAAAATCAGGTGAATCACGTAGATTCGACGAGTCCGATGCTACTGTTTTATGGTATCAGACTCACTGCATTTGTTGGTTATAAATAGAAGAGTGTCAAGACTCCGACCTTCAGTTTACACTCTCAACGGTCGTTACTGGTCGAGACTACTCTTGAGAGAAGGATCGCACAATTATCGGAGGCGCAACCCAAGAGTACCCCACCACCCTCCTCCCCCCAACACTCCCCTACCCTTACCTCCTCTTATACGTTCGGGAGACAACAGAAGAGATTATTTCAGTGATTAGGGTGGTACTCCGGGATCGGAGTACTGGAATAGATTATATTAATGGAGAGTCTAAGAGGTACAGGTTTGTCGTAGTGTAACTCCCCAATACCGAAGTCGAAGACTTAAATCAACCCTTTGTCTTAAGTCATGTGTAGTTCCCGAAGTATGAAGGTTCCTGTCGTGGTTCGTTTGTGACATTTGAACACGAGAAGTTGTGGGAAAAAAAGGATTCCACCCACGACAGTTGGAGAGGAGACTTTTCACAAACAAAGAGAAATCTGTCTGACTAATCCAAAGACGAAAAATTCAATAAAAGTGGAAGGACACAAAAGGAAAAACCATAATTGAGGTATATTGTACCTGACCTGAACTCACAAGAGTTTTACAGGAGTCAGTATACAAACGTTTACTAGAGCGGGTAATGTAAGAAATTTTTATCATAACTAATAAAAACAGACTAATATTTTATTATGTAAAAGTGACGTCTTCTAGATCTTGGGTCTTTTCGTGTTCTTTCTTTTTACTTTGATGACAATTACGTTTGTGGGTATAATCAAACTAAGAAAATTTAAAATGAAAACGTCAGACCCCCTACAGAATAAAAGTCTTACCACGGAGTAGGTGACTTAAGTAACCCACTTTCCGTTATATTTATATAAACTGAAGACACTTGTATATATCTAACTTCTAAAAAACAACATATATTACTTACGATTCGGAAGGTTTTAATGAATAAGTGGGACATTATAAGTTTATAATTAAAAAGTTACTTATTTTGTCTATTTAGAGACGGAAATCCCTCAAATACAAAATTTTAGGTAAGTAAGTAAGTGAGTTTTATGTGAACATTGAACGGATGACACACTGTTAAAACGATCTAGGACCCCTTGTGTCACTACTTCTTATATAAGTTCTACCTTGAACTTAAGATCACCCTCTGACGGAGATTATGAACGGAAGTCTTTCGAAAGTTCCTTGATTCTACACATGTTTATCGACATTAGGTTTACTTACTAAGTTTTGACAAGAGTCACTCCTTTTGAAGAATTTCTACTATACACTTGACCTAGATCTTCTCACCTGTACTAAACCTAACTACTCAACTATAATCCCTTATTCCGTTTCTTTCCTTGTCGATCCATCTCCCGACCATATAATCACTTCACGCTTTTGTCATTTCGGTCCCCATGTTACTTACTGACTGTGAATTCCAACTATTTCTCTTCATCACTCTTCATTCTGACCCTTTCTTTCAACCGTGAATTTAGTATGGTTCGACCAGTAACCGGTTTAAAGACAAAAATAACTTCACGAAAGTCTTCATGTCTTGAAATATATTTTCTATAAAAACTTTGATGAGAGTATAGTTTGAATCCCTTATGAC
Source organism: Capra ibex (assembly GCA_006410555.1). Classification (NCBI taxonomy): domain Eukaryota; kingdom Metazoa; phylum Chordata; class Mammalia; order Artiodactyla; family Bovidae; genus Capra; species Capra ibex. The sequence continues at coordinate 822,137 of SJYO01016727.1, forward strand.
GATAGTACTAATTCCAAGAGAAACAAGGAGTTTTCAAAAAGACAAAACAAAAAACAAAACGATTAATGTAACAACGTTTATATTGGTTAAATAAAAATTGAATAGGAACTAAAAAAATAATGGTTTTTCCGAAGTCTACAAAGAAATCCACAAAAATTCACTAATAATAATTTAAACATAATATAACAGAAATTCATTTACTTCCTGTAATAAAAACTTTGCAAAGTCTTAATATAAAGACATACTTATTAAATACATCAAAACACATTGTCTACCCTTGACGAAGGACGGTAAAACCCTTGTTCACTATAGTGTACAAAATCAAATGATTTTAATTTATACCGGACTTAGGAGACTGGATCACTCTTAAGGGTTTGAGATAAACGACTGTACGGAGGGCAAAAGGAAGTCATTTGGGATTTCGTGAACTTGAGGTCGTCAGGTACCGTAGACTCCGAATGTCGTCACAGAACCTCCGTTCGTCCGAGGAGAGTTTCCAGGAAGAAGGGTCGAAATGGTAAACAAGAAGTAGGGTCATTGGAACCCTTAGAGGAACGAAAAAGGAAAGGATGGTACTCTGGTTTCCTAAAGGAATTGGGATATTAGTGTTTTCTGGAACAGATGAGAATACTTTGTTCCTTCTTTTAATGAAGTCAGGAATAAAAGACTGAAAGCCTTTTGTCTTTTACTTGATGGATATGGTACGACTTCCATCATTCCCCAATGTTATTTTCTTAAAGAATCAGTAGGTTCTTAGTCAACACTAAACTTATTTTAGAATTTACTATTTATTCTTTTCCCCATTTCCTTGTGAGGGGTATCTGGCTTCCTGAATTCTTTTTTGGACCTCCGTTTTTCCTTAAACACACATACACGTCCTCTTTTTCACCAAACCTCATAGTTTCTCCCCTTTTTTTTTTTTCCTTTCCACTCAAACAGAAAGATTCTTTAAACCTGAAAGACATTAAACAGAAACAGATACAACATCCTTCGAACCCCTGAGGTCTCTCCCTTGAAATTCTGGTGGAAACCGTGACTCTTGGGTTTGAAAGACCCGGGTAGAAGTTCTCGTCAAGACCGAGAAAGGAGGCGACGGCGATTCCACGAGCCAAGAAGTCTCCTTCGATTCCGGCAAAACCCCACTCCGGGAGTGAAGTAAGCCGCTGATCGCGGCGCGGACCGTCGGGGGTGGCGAACATAGATGAGACGGGAGTAAGACGTGCTGCTACTTCACTGCCAGTGCCTCCTATTCTAGTCACGGGAGTAATTTCGTCTGCCACATTTACAACTCGGAAAGACCGGTCCAAACAAACGTTTCCGAAACCAGTTACAGTTGTAGCCCTTGGAGTAGACGTTACACCCCCGACCACCTGGACGGGGCCTCCGGCCACGACGTGGACGTCCTCCAGGACGGGGTAGGTGTCGACGACGGGGTCGACTCTTCTTTCATCTTCGTTTCCTTCTTCTTAGACTTCTCAGACTACTACTGTACCCGAAACCAGAAAAACTGATTTGGAGAAATAATTGTGTAAGTTATTTTTTGATTCGACAAATTTTTTTTTTCGTCAAGACGAAGATAAAGGATACTTCCAAAGGTGTATTCTAAAGTACCCCGCCCCGCCCCTCTGTTTCGTTTCCAAAATGCGACTATTATCCTATAACTTACAAATAAAACATAATTCAAGACAAGGTCTGTGAACGGTGAATAGTTAAATAAGAGTGTGGTGGTGGTGTAGGAAATGTCTCTTCTTTTGGGGTTTCGAGTCTCTCTAATATATAAACGGACACCAGGGTTTCGATGTTTCACCGTCACGACTTGAAACTCGCGTCAGGATTGGGGTCTTTGACGAGGAAAATTCCGGCATGATCTGCATTTCCCTTTGTGGCCGATTTCAAAACTGTTCCATGAAGACCGTGTACGTAGGGGACCGCAACAAAAAACCGAATAGCCGGGAGACTCCAGTTGAGGTAGAGGCCTGAAAATGTTGTGTTATTCAGTTATGAGACTTCTCTGCACCTTGCCCATCTTATTTGACTTTTGTGTGGTCCGCCAAGGTCTCCTGGGGTCTTTGGAGGCCGAGGATTCCGACCCCGCTGGAACTGCGGTTAATTTGCGCAGTTGAGTCGGGCGTCAGCCGTCGGGGCGGGGGAGCGCAATCGGGGCGGGTATGAGACCGTTGGACGTCGCAAACGGAGTCCCGACGCGCACCCGGACCGCCGCCAACGACACGAGGGCGCAGCGAGGGACCCGTCGCCCTCGACGACATCCCTAACATCCATGTCGGGTAAACAGAAATGAGAGGGAAAGCCGTGATCAGGGAGCAAAGAGCGCCAGAAAGGGGAGGTCACCGCGGGTCCTTGCGGAAGGGCGGGGGAAGCGAGATTCCTTGCATGCAGACGAGGAAACGGCCCGAGACCCTTTTGTCGGTGTCTACAAACAAAGAAGAGAGCAGAAAGACTGAGCAAAGAAACTAGGGAGTGGGGTGCACAGAGAGAAATAAGAGAGGCAAGGAGAAGGTAAAGAAAGAGAGTAAAATGTCTCATGAGCGTCTATTCTTTCTTCTCCAAACAGTCAGTTCTGACTGTCTTTTTAATTAAAATAATTCACGTCTGAGCATGTCTACCACTTATAGACGTTTACTTGCAAGCGTTCGAGGACACTAACCTCCACACGAGGTCCTAACCAACGACTATGACCTTCCGAGTGGAGGGAGGAGGGCGCGGGGAGTGGGACGGACAAAGAACAGCCGAAACTAGCGGCACCTGTTCGGGAAGTCTAGTCACGAAAACTTCCTAACTCCCGACAACAACGTGTCCATGGTACACAGTCCGCCATAGCACATCCTTCCTCAGGAACACTCTCCGGACGCGGACCAGGGGCTGCGGAGACACACACACACAGAACATCAGATATTTTCTAGTCTACCCTACTACCTCTCCTTTCTAATCGAACCCAGCGTGGCTCTCTCTAGTCTGGGGTGATTTATTAAAAGGTATTCTTATTTATCATAACAACAAACACGTTGTCTTCATACCCTTTAATTGTGCAATGAGAGTGTACATTTCTTAAGTTCGGGGTCTGCAAAACCAGTGACACGAATACTTTAGCTATAAGTATAAATGATGGAAGACACTCATGATCTTAAATATGGCGACCAAAACAGTCAACTGAGAACAAAATTGAGGACGGGTTATGGTCTGTTTTCCTGTCTCCGCCCACGTCATTATCGTTATATATTTCATTGTAAAAATAACGTGAAGGGTAGAACATGTAATAAAAGTATGAGTAGGACAAATATGTTGGACACTCTATTTAAACCAATTGTTTCGAGGTAAAATGACTTCTCCCTTGATTTGTGACTCTAATCCGTCAGGGACCTTGTATCATGAAGGGACAGGGACCTTGTATCCGAAGGGACCTCCGAGTCTACCATTTCTTAGACGCATGTTACACCCTATGGACCCAAGCTAGGGACCTAACTCTTCGAGTGGACCTCATCCCGTGACTTTGGGTGAAGTCATAAGAAAGAACCTTTTAGGGTACTTCTCTCCTCGGACCACCCGATGTCAGGTACCCCAGTGTTTCTCAACCTGTGGTGACTCGTTGATTCGTCTTGTGTGACCTTGTATCATGCCATATGTCATTTATGTAAGTCATTTATGAAAAAAATTAAAAATAAAATTAAAATAAAAAGAAATGTTATGACATAACCAAAACGGTATGTAACTGTACTTAGTCGGTACCCACATGTACTCAAGGGTTAGGACTTGGGGGAAGGGTGGAGGGTGGGGTATAGTAGAGAGACCTAGTAGGGGCACGTGGTCGGGGTTCGTTGGACATAGGACATAGCTTGTATCTGACCACTAAGCAAAGAATGTACTATCATATGTACAAAGTTACGGTAAGAGGGTTTAGTAGGGTGGGAGAGGGAGAGGGTGTCTCAGGTTTTCAGGCAAGATTTGTAGACACAGAGAAAACGACAGAGCGTATGTCCCAATAGTAATAGTAGAAAGATTTAAGGTATATATACACAATCATATGACATAACCACAAAAAGAAAGACCGAATGAAGTGAGACATATTAGCCGAGGTCAAAGTAGGTAGAGTAGTCTTGACTAAGTTTACTTAAGAAAAATTACCGACTCATTATGAGGTAACACATATACATGGTGTCGAAAGAATAGGTAAGTAGACGACTACCTGTAGATCCAACAAAGGTACAGGATAATATTTGTCACGACGCTACTTGTAACCCCATGTGTACAGAGAAAGTCAAGACCAAAGGAGCCACACATACGGGTCGTCACCCTAACGACCCAGTATTCCGTCAAGATAAACGTTAAAAAATTCCTTAGAGGTGTGACAAAAGGTATCACCGACATGATCAAACGTAAGGGTGGTTGTCACATTCTCCCAAGGGAAAAGAGGTGTGGGAGAGGTCGTAAATAACGAACATCTGAAAACCTAGCTTCGGTAAGACTGACCACACTTCACCATGGAGTAACACCAAAACTAAACGTAAAGAGACTATTACTCACTACAACTCGTAGAAAAGTACACAAACAATCGGTAGACATACAGAAGAAACCTCTTTACAGATAAATCAAGTAACCGGGTAAAAAACTAACCCAGCAAATAAAAAGACCTGAACTCGACGTATTCAACGAACATATGAAAACTCTAATCAACAAACAGTCAACGAAGTAAACGATAGTAAAAGAGGGTAAGACTTCCGACAGAAAAGTGGAACGGATACCAAAGGAAACAACACGTCTTCGAAAATTAAAATAAATCTAGGGTAAAAAAATAAAACCGAAAATAAAGGTCATAAGACTCTCCACCTAGTATCTCCTAGGACGACACTAAATACAGCCTCTCACAAAACGGATACAAGAGGAGATCCTCAAAATATCAAAGACCAGAATGCAAATCTAGAAATTAGGTAAAACTCAAATAAAAACACATACCACAATCTTTCACTAGATCAAAGTAAGAAAATGTTCACCAACTGGTCAAAAGGGTCGTGGTGAACAATTTCTCTAAAAGAAATTAGGTAACATATAAGAACGAAGGAAACAGCTTCTATTCCACAGGTATCCACACACCTAAATAGAGAACCGAAAGATAAAACAAGGTAACTAGATATAAAGACAGAAACACGGTCATGGTATGACAGAACTACTGACCGAAACATTATCTCGGACTTCAGTCCGTCCAACTAAGGAGGTCAAGGTAAGAAGAAAGAGTTCTAACGAAACCGATAAGCTCCGAAAACACAAAGGTATGTTTAGAACTTTAGTAAACAAGATCGAGACACTTTTTATGGCAACCATCGAACTATCCCTAAAGTAACTTAGACATCTAACGAAACCCATCATATGAGTAAAAGTGATATAACTAAGAAGGTTAGGTACTTGTACCATATAAAGAGGTAGATAATCACAGGAGAACTAAAGAAAAAAAGTCACAACATATCAAAAGATATATATCCAGAAATCAAAGAAATCCATCTATATAAGGATTCATAAAATAATAAAAGTAACGTTACCACTTACCTTAACAAAGGAATTAAAGAAAAAGATGAAAGAGTAATAATCACATATCCTTACGTCTCCTAAAGACACACAACTAAAATATAGGACGTTGAAATGATATAAGTAACTAATCGAGATCATTAAAAGACCACCTCAGAAATCCCAAAAGGTACATCTCCTAGTACAGTAGACGTTTGTCACTCTCAAAATGAAGAAGAAAAGGTTAAACCTAAGGAAAATAAAGAAAAAGACGAGACTAACGACACCGGTTTTGAAGGTCTTGATACAACTTATCATCGCCACTTTCACCCGTGGGAACAGAACAAGGACTGAAATCCCCTTTACGAAAGTTAAAAAGTGGTAACTCCTATTACAAACGACACCCAAACAGTATATATCGAAAATAATACAACTCCATACAAGGAAGATAAGGACGAAAGACTTCTCAAAATTAGTATTTACCTACAACTTAAAACAGTTTCCGGAAGAGACGTAGATAACTCTATTAGTATACCGAAAATAAAAAGTTAAACAATCACACCACATAATGAAACTAACTAAACGTCTATAACTTCTTAGGAACGTAGGGATCCTATTTCGGGTGAACCAGTACCACATACTAGAAAAATTACACAACAACCTAAGACTAACGATCTTAAAACAATTCCTAAAAACGTAGATATAAGTAGTCACTATAACCGGACATCAAAAGAAAAAAACACACCGTAGAATCAGTCCAAAACCATAATCCCACTACCACCGGAGCATCTTACTCAAACCTTCAAATGGAAGGAGACGTTAAAAGACCTTCTCAAACTCATCCTATCCACAATCGAGAAGAGCTTTAAAAACCATCTTAAGTCGACACTTCGGTAGACCTGGACCCGAAAACAAAAGACCTTCTAAAGACTAATGTCAAAGTTAAAGGCACGAACACTACCCAGACAATTCTAAAAGACAAAGAAAGGCCAAGTCAAAACCTTTCAACATGAAAAGATTCTTAAACAGGTAAAGAAGGTGCAACAGGTAAAATAACCGTATATTAACGACTATCATCAGAGAATACTAGGAAACATAAAGACACAACAGACAACACTAGAGAGGTTAAAGTAAAGATTAAAATAACTAAACTAAAAAGAGGAAAACAAAAAACTACTCAGACCGATTACCAAACAGTTAAAATAAATAGGAAAGTCTCTTGGTCGAAAACCGAAACAACTAAAAACGATACCAGAGAAAACAAAAGAAAACAAAGAAAACGTAAATAAAGACGGGATTAAAAATTCTAAAGAAAGGAAGATGATTGAGACCCCAAGAGGTAAAGAAGGAAAAGATCATCGAAATCCACATCTCAATCCAATAAGTAAACTGAAAAAAGAACAAAGAACTCCATACGGACATAACGATACTTGAAAGGGGAATTGTGACGAAAATATCACAGGGTGTCCAAACCCCAACAACACAAAAGTAAAAGTAAGTAAAGACACGTATAAAACTAAAGAAGACACTAAACGACCGATAAGTCTTCGCACAACAAATCGGAGGTATACAACCTTAAAAATTATCAAAAAGAGGACATTAACTCTAGATTAGAATTACGTAATACCAGTCTTTTCTACGAACCTTACTAAATTTAAAAAAACTTAAATAGTTCCAATCTAAATACCGGGTCTTACACTAGATAGGACCTCTTCCAAGGCACTCGTGAACTCTTTTTTCCACTTTAAGTAACAAAACCCCACTTTACAAGATATCTATAGTTAATCCAGATTGACCAGATAACATAGTAAATTTCAAACACAAAGAAACAATTAAAAGACAAATCAACTAGACAGGTATCTACACTCACCCCATAATTTCAGAGGGTGATAATAACACAATAACAATTACAGGGGAAAGTATGAACAATCGTAAACGGAATGTATAACACCACGAGGATACAACCCACGTATATATAAATATTAACAATATAGAAGAAGAACCTAACTAGGAAACTAGTAATACATCACCGGAAGAACAAAACAACTGACATATCTCGAAGAGGTAGAAACCGACGTTTCTTATATTAGTTAGACTAAAGCCACAACTGGTAGACTACTACAGGTACACATCTCAGAAGAGAACACAACAACCTTCTCCCACAAACGATTTGGCCACGTAAAAGAACCGTCTTGAGATAATCAGAAACGGGACGAAGTAAGGAGGAAGGTTCCGGTTTAAACGGACAATGAGGTCCACAAGGAACTGCAGGATGAAAACGTAAGGTCAGGAGATATTACTTTTCCTGTAGAAAAAACCCACAAGATTTTCCAGAACATCCAGAAGTATTTTGGCAAGTGAAGTCAAAGAAGTCGCAATGACCAACCCCGTATCCGAACCTATTGACACTATAACTTACCAAACGGAACCTCTACTTGTCTCTAGTATGACAGCAAAAACTCTAACGTAGATTCAGGACGTAAAGCCTGAGAAAACAACTGGTACTACCGATGAGGTAAAGAAGACTCCCTAAGGACGGGTGTCATCATCTATATTACCAGTAGACTCAATTTAAGTGGGTAAGGTCAGGTAGAATCAAACGACTCAGGATCTTACAGCTACAAGTGGGAACGGTAGAGAACAAACTGGTGAAGGTTAAACGGAACTAAGTACCTGGACTGTAAGGTCCAAGGATACGTTATAACGAGAAAGGTCGTAGCCTAGAACGAAGATAGTGGTCAGTGTAGGTGTTGACCCATAACAAAAACGAAACTGAGGTAGGGAAGTAAGAAAGACCTCAATAAAGAGGTGACTAGAGGTCATCGTATAACCCGTGGATTACTGGATCCACCAAGGAGAAAACCATAGGATAGTAAAACGGAAAAGTATGACAAGTACCCTAAGAGTTCCGTTCTTATGACTTCACCGAACGGTAAGGGAAGAGGTCACCTGGTGTAAGACAGTCGGGAGAGGTGGTACTGGGCGGGTAGAACCCAACGGGACGTCCGTACCGAACCAAAGTGACTCAATCTGTTCCGACACCAGGATCACACTAATGGTTTAATTCTGAGTTTAACTTCTTTCATCCTTTTTGGTGATCTGGTAAGTCCATACTGGATTTAGTTTAGGGAATACTAATATGTCACCTTCACTCTTTATCTAAATTCCCGGATCTAGACTATCTATCTCACGGACTACTTGATACCTTACTCCAAGCACTGTAACATGTCCTCTGTCCCTAGTTCTGTTAGGGGTATCTTTTCTTTACGTTTTTTTCGTTTTACCGACTGNTACTGGATTTAGTTTAGGGAATACTAATATGTCACCTTCACTCTTTATCTAAATTCCCGGATCTAGACTATCTATCTCACGGACTACTTGATACCTTACTCCAAGCACTGTAACATGTCCTCTGTCTCTAGTTCTGTTAGGGGTATCTTTTCTTTACGTTTTTTTCGTTTTACCGACTGACCCCTCCGGAATGTTTATCGACACTTTTCTTCTCTCCACTTTTCGTTTCCTCTTTTCCTTTCTATAGTCGTAGACTTACGTCTCAAGGTTTCTTATCGTTCTTCTCTATTCTTTCGGAAGAAGTCGCTAGTTACGTTTCTTTATCTCCTTTTGTTGTCTTACTCTTCCTGATCTCTAGAGAAGTTCTTTTATTCTCTATGGTTCCCTTGTAAAGTACGTTTCTACCCGAGCTATTTCCTGTCTTTACCATACCTGGATTGTCTTCGTCTTCTATAATTCTTCTCCACCGTTCTTATGTACCTTCTTGACATGTTTTTTCTAGAAGTGCAGGGTCTATTAGTACTACTACACTAGTGATTAGAACTCGGTCTGTAGAACCTTACACTTCAGTTCACCCGGAATCTTTCGTAGTGATGTTTGTTTCGATCACCTCCACTACCTTAAGGTCAACTCGATAAAGTTTAGGACTTTCTACTACGACACTTTCACGACGTGAGTTATACGATCGTTTAAACCTTTTGATCGTCACCGGTCTCCTGACCTTTTACAGTCAAAAGTAAGGTTAAGGTTTCTTTCCGTTACATTTTCTTACGAGTTTGATGACGTGTTAACGTGAGTAGAGTGTACGATCATTTCATTACGAGTTTTAAGAGGTTCGGTCCGAAGTCGTTATGCACTTGACACTTGAGGGACTACTTTTCCCTCTCCTTGGTCTCTAGTTTAACGGTTGTAGACGACCTAGTACCTTTTTCGTTCTCTCAAGGTCTTTTTGTAGATAAAGAAGTAATAACTGATACGGTTTCCGAAACTGACACACCTAGTGTTATTTGACACCTTTTAAACCTCTCTCTACCCTTATGGTCTGGTGGACTGGACGGAGAACTCTTTAGACATACGTCCAGTCCTTCGTTGACAATCTTGACCTGTACCTTGTTGTCTGACCAAGGTTTATCCTTTTCCTCATGCAGTTCCGACATATAACAGTGGGACGAATAAATTGAATATATTCATGTAGTACTCTTTGTGACCCGACCTTCTTCGTGTTCGACCTTAGTTCTAACGGCCCTCTTTATAGTTATTGGAGTCTATACGTCTACTGTGATGCGAATACCGTCTTTCACTTCTCCTTGATTTTTCGGAGAACTACTTTCACTTTCTCCTCTCACTTTTTCAACCGAATTTCGAGTTGTAAGTCTTTTGCTTCTAGTATCGTAGGTCAGGGTAGTGAAGTACACTTTATCCACCCCTTTGTCATCTTTGTCACAATCTGAAATAAAAACCCCCGAGGTTTTAGTGACGTCTACCACTAACGTCGGTACTTTAATTTACTGTGAATGAGGAACCTTCTTTTCAATACTGGTTGGATCTATCATATAAGTTTTCGTCTCTGTAATGAAACGACTGATTCCAGGCAGATCAGTTCCGATACCAAAAAGGACACCAGTACATACCTACACTCTCAACCTGACACTTCTTCCGACTCGCGGTTTCTTAACTGCGAAAACTTGACACCACAACCTCTTCTGAGAACTCTCAGGGAACCTGACGTTCCTCTAGGTTGGTCAGGTAAGACTTCCTCTAGTCAGGACCCACAAGAAACCTTCCTTACTACGATTTCGACTTCGAGGTCATGAAACCGGTGGAGTACACTTCTCAACTGAGTAACCTTTTCTGAGACTACGACCCTCCCTAACCCGCGTCCTCTACCCCTGCTGGCTCCTACTCTACCGACCTACCGTAGTGACTGAGCTACCTGCACTCAGACTCACTTGAGACCCTCAACCACTACCTGTCCCTCCGGACCGCAGGACGCTAAGTACCCCAGTGCTTCTCAGTCTGTACTGACTCGCTGACTTGACTTGACTTGACTCACCGGAAGAAACAGAGAAAAGTGTCGGAAACAAAATTTCAGATAAAATAGTCTATACTCATAACGATGAGGACGAAAGAAAACCAGAGATAAACGCACCTTATAGAAAAAGACTGGAAGTGAAAGTCAGACATACACAGGGGACAAAACTCCACCCAGAGAACATCCGTCGTATACATTCCTAGAACAAAAACATAGGTAAGTCGGTCAGAAACGGAAAACCAACCCCGTAAGTTGGGTAAATGCAAATTCCATTAATAACTATTCATACTAGGGCAACGGTAAATGAAATAACAAAACCCAAGTCCAAATATGCGGGAAAAGCACAAAGGACAGATCTCTTATAGGAAATCTTAAACAACCTCTCGACCAAACCACCACGACTTAAGAGAGTCGAAAACGAACAGACATTTCGAAAACTAAAGAGGAAGTGTAAACTTACTCTAGGAACGACCCATGTCATTAGAACCGACATCCAATAAAAGAAAGTAGTGAAATTCATACAGAACGGTAAGGGAGGACCGGACTTCGCAAAGATAACTTTCTAGACGTCAATAGGAATACCCTTAGGGAAACACACAATAAACGACAAAAAGGGAATGACGAAAATTATAAACAAGAAACACAAACTAGAAAAACAATTAAACTAATTATACACAGAACCCCACAAAGCGGAACCCAAATAGGACAAACCTTGAGAGACCCAAAGAACCTGAACCCACTAATAAACGAAGGGGTAAAATCCCTTCAAAAGTTGATAATAGAGGAGTTCATAAAAGAGTACCAGAAAGAAAAACAGAAGAAGAAGACCCTGAGGATATTAAGCTTACAACTTCGCAAAGTATAACAGGACCTCCAGAGACTCTAACAGGAGTAAAGAAAATTAAACAACAAGAGAAAAGGAGAGACTAAGTAAATAAAGATGGTAAGATAGAAGATAAAGTGATTAGGATAGAAGACGGAGGCAATAAGATGATAAACAACGGAGGTGTCACAAAGACTAGAGTAAATAGCGTAATAAGTAATATATAACTGAGAAAAAATAAAGAAGATCCAGGAACAATTTGGAAAGAACGTAGAAGAGGTCCGATAAATAGACACTAAGGTAAAACTAAAGTTCTAAAACCTAGTAAAAGTGACAGTAATAAGTCTTAAGAAAGAGTCCATCTAAAGGATAGAGAAGGAGAAAACAAACCAAACCACCCGTAAAGAGGACAAGGAAATGGACGACCCATAAGGAGACAGAGAACCAATATAAGGAGAAGGAGTAGAACCAATATAACGACGCAAACCCCACCGGAAAGACATAAGACCCTTAAACACCTCAAGAAAAATAATACCTCATATGAGCGACACCCACCCAAACATGGTCACCGAACAGTTCCAAAGAACCAATCTCTTTGAACGAGCCTCAAGACCACCCACCTCGACCTAAAGAAGAGAGACCTCACGTTACCTCACAGGTCATTACTCAACACTCTACAGATACCAAAACCTCATTGAAACTCGACAGACTTATAACTTCGAGTCTCCACACAAGGACACAACGACCCCTTAAACGCACCATACAGAACGAGACCTTGAACAACCGGGAACCCACCACGAATCAAAGTCACATCCATACCTCCGCAAACTACTCGAGGATAGCTAATTACAAGGGACCTAAGTCCTCAAGAGACTACGAGAGTCCTAAACCTGAATTCGGAGGACGAAGACCAAAAGTCAAAATAAAAATGTCATCGGAGTTTTGAAGAGGTAGATATGTCGTGTCTACTATTTTGTAGATCCAATTTCTACTTTTCAAAGAGGTGTAACTCCCTGTGGGTCTCTCCAAGTGACAAAAACTTCTGTTACTAGACGAAAAGATCCACGGATTACAGGAGACGGTCGTAAGTCTTCAACAAAACATCTTAAATGAGTCGTAACTTTGTAAGAAAACTACTTAAACACCCCTTCTTTCACAGAGGGGCAGGATAAGGAGATGGTAGAATCCTGGCGGGGGAGGTCATTTATAAAATTTTCTCTATTTACCCACTCTAAAAGTTCCTCGGTGTGGCATAAATGAAAACATAAGAGATCTGGGTCTCCATTCAGATCGTTATCATTCGGGTGTTTATATTCGATCTCTCCAGCTCACTGAACGAGTCCAGTCACTGAACGACTCTATAAAAATCCCCTGAATAGGTCGTAACACTTATAATACCAATTTTTTCTGCGTTCTAAGGACAGAGTACCTTGAATGTAAAATTACTTCAATCTTTTATTTGTCCATTTGTCTTATTCCTTTGAACCTATTACCACTCACGTCACTTCTTCATTTTGTCACACTTCACTCTCCTGGAGTCCCTCGCCAATGAAATCTAACTAACCAATCCCTTCGGGAGAGACTTCTCAACTACAAACACGACTCTGGAGTCACTGTATTTTTTCGGTCGGTACCTTTATGACCTCTAGTCTTATAACGTCTACTTTCTTTGATGTTAACGTTTTTGGGTTCCATCCTTTCTTGAACTGACAAAGTTTCTTGTAGTAATTCTTACGACATCGACCTTCCATCTTTTTCACCTTGTTCTACTCGAACCTTTCCTATCCATCCCCGGGTTCGTACATCCCGAAACTTAACCAGTACCCCTAGATGGGTATTCGATCCTTAAATAAATAATTTTCACACTACTCTTTGGTTGTCCCTCAAAAATACCATCCCTCTTTATGTTAGACGAAATAACATATTTCTAAACAAGGTGAACAATACACCATTTACCCGGTATCCCCTACCCCTCGTTCTCATCCTCGTCTTACACCGTTAGGTCCTTCCTTACTAGTATCAAAACCGATTATACCATATTTAGTGTAGAAACCCACACTCTATATAAACCTCCGTCTTGGATGTCTGAACTACTACAAAATTTATTGTCCTCACTCTCTTTCTTCGAAGACCTAAAAACATAACTCAAAAGTCAGTCAAGTCAAGTCAACGAGTCAGTACAGGCTGAGAAACGCTGGGGTACTTAACGTCGTTCGGTCCGGAGGGACAGGTTGTGGTTGAGGACCTCAAGTGAGTTTGAGTACAGGTAGCTCAGTCACTACGGTAGGTCGGTAGAGTAGGAGACAGCAGGGGAAGAGGAGGACGGGGGTTAGGGAGGGTCGTAATCTCAGAAAAGGTTACTCAGTTGTGAAACGTACTCCACCGGTTTCATGACCTCAAAGTCGAAATCGTAGTAAGGAAGGTTTCTTGTGGGTCCTGACTAACTCGACATCACGGACTAAAAAGGTGAATGGTTTCTTAGACGGACGTTACGTCCTCTGGACCCAAGTCAGGGACTCAGTCCTTCTAGGGGAGGGACCTCTTCCCTTACGGTGAGGACATAAGAACGGACCTTTTACGGTACCTCTCTACTTGGACCACCCGATGTCAGGTACCCCAACGTTTATTAGTCTGTGCTGACTCGTTGATTGTGACAAGGTAAATGGTTTATCATTTCTGAACCCTCCTTTTACACATCTCCCCCTCATAAAAATAAAACGAGCGGAACGTAAACTAGACGAATAATTTTTAGATTGCATTCAAGACTCAAAACTCAAGACATATACCCTGGTTTCTATGTTTCAACTCTCTGTAGTCGTACATAATCATCTATTTTGACGGATCCCTTTCACACAAGTATCTCTCGTAAGGTCACTAATCTCCATTTTATCTCCTCTTCTTCGTTCGTTTCCTCTACCTCCTCATCCGTGACCCTATCCTTCTTTTGGGTTTCGTACACCACTGAACTTTTCGGTTTTACTGTTTCGTACCGATTACCATGACAGTGTACGACTCTCCATTACATTTTATTTACTGACGACTCAAAACCATTCGCGTTATTTCTCATACACACTACACTTCTTTACCTGCATCGAGACACCTATAGAGTTCTATGAAGTGATACTTCTTCTTGACTCTTTACCGTATACACCCCAACTTCATTTTAAGAATTTGTACCTCTACGAATTCATAAAAAATTCGATTAACCTCACTAGGTCACATCTCCCTCTTTTATAACATATTCTCTCTTTACACATAGAATTTTCACCCCAGAGACTCTTTCACTCTCCCTTAACTTAGGTCCCTTATACATCTTTACAGCTGGATCCTTGTACTTGTATTTTGTATCATTACTCTTCTTTCCGTCGCTCATATCCATCTCTACGTCTATGTCCGTACCTAAGTCACTAGTCGGACGTCAAGTAGTCATCCTCTTCCTTGTAAACCTACTTTCAAAATTCTCCACTTCTCTTCTATATTTTTATCAGTAAAACTTGTGTCTTCCGTCAGTATGAACAGAATCAAACAGGTCCGACGATATTGTTGTTGTTTTCTATGTTTTCTAACAGAATGTGTGTCTTAAAAAAAGAGTACCAAGATCTACGACTCTCCAAGTTATAGTTCCACGGTCGTCTAAGTCACAGACCACTCCCGAGTTAAGAACCAAGTATATGCAGACTTTTTCCGTTCCCGCGAGAGACCCAGAGAAAATATTCTCGTGATTAGCGTAGGTACACACGAGACGGGAGTACTTGATTAGTGGAGGGTTTCCGGGTGGAGGATTATGGTGGTAGTGTAACCCCCAATCCTAAAGATGTATACCTAAAACTCCTCTATGTTTATAAGTCAGACATCGTTATGATCTCTTTGTATCATCGTATTGACCCGTCTTAACTCACCGGTAAACTACAAACACCGGAACACTCACACATCGATTCTATCCCACCTTTTTCCTAGTATCCTCGATTCCTCTAGTTCTTTGACTTTCTACTCTCACCACCCACCCGTCTGATGGACCCACAGACATCTATTCAGTCATCGATTGGATCAAGAACTTGGGTCTATAGGACGGAATCGTATTGCACCATAATAAAATGACTCTTTACTAAGTTTAACAAAGACACAACACGGTGGATGTGAAGGTTAATTGTAAAAGAGTTTTTAACCCCGGACTATAAAAAAACAAGGTATACAGATTTAAGATCTGAAAGTTACTGACCATAAAGATTGGGAAAACAAGGAAATTATAAATGAACAATTTAAAAAACCGAACAAATAGACACACACACACAAAACAAAAACAAAATTTAGTTTAAATAATAAGTGTATAGTATGATAAGTATTTGATAAACAAATAAATTTCATATGTAAAGTCACGAAAACCACATAAGTGTCTATACTTATTGATAGCGATACCAAAACCTTGTAAAAGCAGTGGAATTTTTCTTTGGGGTACGGAACAACGATTTTAGAAACACAGGAGGGGTTTACGTTTATGATTAGATGAAAGACAGAGACATCTAAAGGGATAATATGAAAGTGTATTCACCTATTATACATTAGAAAACACTAACCGAAAAAAGTAAATCATAATACAAAAGTTCCAAATAGTATCGTACATAAAAATTACCGACCTATTATAAGGTAACACATCCACATGGTGTAAAACGAATAGGTAAGAAACCCAATAGAGGGAAAACCGATAATAATTATTACGACGATATTTATAAACAAATATCCAAAGACACACCTGTATATAAAAGAACCCTTATATGGATTCTCATTTTAACGATCCAGTAGACCATTGACAATTTAGTAAGGTCCTTGACGGTCTAACAAAAGGTTTCACCGACATAGTAAATTGTAATAGTGGTCGTCATCTCCTCCTAGGATAAAGAGGTTTAGTAACAGTTGTGAACAATAGACTGAAAACTCTCCATACCAACTATATGTTATAATATATTCGAAGTCCACATATTGTATCACTAAGTGTTAAAAATTTTCAATATAAGGTAAATATCGATAATACTATATAACCGATAAAAGGGACACGACATGTTATATAGTAACATCGAACAACCAAAATATGCATCATCAAACATGGAGAATTAGACGATGGGAATATAACGGGGAGGGAGAAGGGAGAGTGGTGACCATTGGTGATCAAACAAGAGATGCAGACAGACAAAGAAAAAACAATATAAGTAATCAAACAAAATCTAAGGTGAATATTCACTTTAGTATGTCACAAATAGAAACAAAAAATTTTGTAAGGGTACGTATACACAAATAATTTCATGTTTTCGGTTGTAAAATCCACGATTTCCCTTCTACTTCCTCCTCTAAACCTTGAGGACAAATATCTCGACTCTACCGGTCATTGTCCTTCTGGACTAGACATCAGGAAGATTATTGTCATTATTATTATAGTAGACCTATGAGGAAATGTAAAACACAATATGAAAGTAAAAGAGAATAGAGTAAACTTAAATATTGGTGGAAAAAGTCTATTCTTTTGACTCCGAATCTCTCCAATTCCTAGAACTGTTTCCTGTGTATGAGTCTTTCATCGTCTTAATAATTGGTACCATAAGACTGTTACAGAGCATAGAAAGTGTCATCGTCAAACGAAAAAGTGAAAAATATGAGGTAATATAGGTTTCACTATCGCTTCTTTTTGAGACGATTCATCTTTCAGTACCAACGGACCTCAGGAGTATGTTACACTTTTGTAAAACATACACAAATTTTGGGTCGTCAATTACCCTAATCTATAAATAGGTGGTAGATAATACAATCCATTAAGTTTCTTGAGTCTCTACTAATACTTTAGTCGTGACTAAGTCAGATGACTCTTTTATCCACTTTTTCGCTCAGAGACTCTTCGTAAAGAACCTAGGGTACATAGTATGTACCTCTTCGTTTACCGTTGGGTGAGGTCATAAGAACGGACCTCTTAGGGTATCTGTCTCCTCGGACCGTACGATATCGGGTACCCCAGTGTTCTCAGTCTGTGTTGAATTGTTGATTTGGTGGTGATGGTAGATAGTATACACGAAGGTGTCATGGGACGACGACGACGACGATTCAGCGAAGTCAGCACAGACTGAGACACGTTGGGGTATCTGTCGTCGGGTGGTCCGAGGAGACGGGTACCCTAAGAGGTCCGTTCTTATGATCTCACCCAACGGTAAAGGAAGAGGCGGTGTTATGGGATGTGACTAATTTAAGATATATTCCTTCTTATGTCACGGTCAATAAATGACATGAGAGTTATAAATAATTCACTTTTTCACTACCATCAGTTTGTACGTCAATAGTATGACCCCACCTAGGATGGTATTCTTACGTCTGACTTCCCTCGAAGATGTTCTTATTGAAGAATTTGATATATCTTAATCGACCCGGTTTTCGGCCCCACACCTCACTCCTCCGTTGTATATTTTGACTATTTCAGAACTTCTACATTTCGTACTGGTGACACTTCTTGATGTCAAATCATGTCAACTTCAAATCTTACGGTTCACTTCTTATTCCTCTATGTATTCTTGTTTCAATCGACAATATTGTCTCACGAGACATTCGACTCAAACTCCTCAGACCTACAAAAAGAAGATACCCTTCGATAAGTTCTTATAATTCGTCCAGTGAGATGTAAAATCTTCTAATGAGAAGTAATACTTTTAATGTCATCCCTCCTGGTTCCGATCTTTTTACCCCTTTTGTTAACCTGTCCGGTACTACCACAAATCCCTCTTTCCACGAATACCGAACCTGACACCATCACCGTTAAATGTACCTCTTTTCACTTTTTAAAAAAAATTATAAATCCTCGAACACAATACTAAATCATTGAGTGACTTACAACTGTCTTTTCCTTTTCACCCCTCTTCTTTACTGAGGAGTCAAAGATTGAACTCGTTGATCCATCTACCATCGAAATGAGACTCTAGCATTTAAAAGACTTCTTCCTTATCTAAACCACCCCTTTCCAGAACCCAAGTCAACACGTATCTGACTCGAATTCTATGAATATTTCCACCAGTTCATCTCTATAAGTTATAAAACCATTTACATGGTCTATCTTAGAGTCCTTCCGAAGAGATCTGCTCTGAGTAGTCTAATGACCAGTATTAACCTCGGTAACCCTCATTTCATTTAAAGAGTTTTTTATGTCACTATTCTTTTTTCCGTATTCCGTCTTAGGGTTCCTTGAAGGTGCAAATTCCTTATCTATCTCCTTTTCTTTGAACCTTTCTTCGGTTTCCTGTTTGTTGATCTCTCTCTCTCCCTTCTATCTCTTCACTGGTTTACTACACTCTCAAGTTTTCTCCTCTACTGAAGGTCAAAACCCACATGGAACATCCTTCGAAAAGAACCTTATTGGGAATTCGTTGTCTATATTAAACGTTTTTTTTTTTTTTTTCTCTCTACGTTATTCTTCCATAAGGTTCGTTTATTTTCATTTGTTTATTATGTATCTTCTCGTCAATTGTCAAACGGAATTTATATCCCAGTTTTATCGATGTCTCTTTCGTCTGTTCTACCAAACTACGGTACAACACTTTTTGGAACCTAAGACTCATTCGACAATCATTGAAATAAGACATCCACTCTTTTTGGCAACACAAACCATGATTCTTTTTCTGTTCTGATATTTTGTATGAGACTTAGGACCTTATGGAAGGGTAAAATAACACCTCTGTTCTAGACCCGTGGAATTTTCTTATTTTTAAGTTCTATTATAGACTAATTACTCTTGATTTATGGTGTCTTTAAAATTATCACCGTCTCAGATAAACTTAACCTCTTCATAACGGGTCTAAACATAACAGGAATAATTTGTCATTACGATCGATCAGTAATGGAATTTTTTTTTTTCGTTTGACTAGATCTAACTAACGAGAAATATTTTCCATCAGAGGTATTTATATTGAAAATTTAAGTAAACAAGTGTTTCTTAATATGACAATGAACAAAAGTGAACTACTAGAACTACATTTGAGTTTTTCTGAAGACAGACTTCCGTCGTTATCAAGGTTTCTAAGATTTCCGTATGTATGTTTGGGTCTGCAACTGTATATATGAAATAGATTACAAGTAAATTTTTTATATACACAGTCATTACATACTTGACACTTGAAGGTCTACAAGTTCGACCAAAATCTTTTCCGTCTCCTTCGTCTCTCGTTTAACGGTTGTAGGTGACCTAGTAGTTGTTTCGTTCTCTCAAGGTCTTTTTGTAGGTAAAGACGAAATAACTGATACGGTTTCGGAAACTGACACACCCAGTGTTATTTGACACCTTTTAAGACTTTCTCTACCCTTATGGTCTGGTGGACTGGTCGGAGAACTCTTTGGATATACGTCCAGTCTTTCGTTGTCAATCTTTACCTGTACTTTGTTGTCTGACCAAGGTTTATCCTTTTCGTCATGCAGTTCCGACATATAACAGTGGGACGAATAAATTGAATATACGTTTGATGTAGTACTCTTTACGACCCGACCTTCTTCGTGTTCGACCTTAGTTCTAACGGCCCTCTTTATAGTTATTGGAGTCTACACGTCTACTGTGATGGGAATACCGTCTTTCACTTCTACTTGATTTCTCGGAGAACTACTTTTACTTTCTCCTCTTACTTTTTCAACCGAATTTCGAGTTGTAAGTCTTTTGCTTCTAGTACCGTAGGCCAGGGTAGTGAAGTACCCTTTATCTACCCCTTTGTCACCTTTGTCACAGTCTGAAATAAAACCCCCCGAGGTTTTAGTGACGTCTACCACTAACGTCGGCACTTTAACTTTCTACGAATGAGTAACCTTCCTTTCAATACTGGTTGGATCTATCGTATAATTTTTCGTCTCTGTAATGAAACGGTTGTTTCCGGGTAGATCAGGTCCGATACCAANCTTCTAGTACCGTAGACCAGGGTAGTGAAGTACCCTTTATCTACCCCTTTGTCACCTTTGTCACAGTCTGAAATAAAACCCCCCGAGGTTTTAGTGACGTCTACCACTAACGTCGGCACTTTAATTTTCTACGAATGAGTAACCTTCCTTTCAATACTGGTTGGATCTATCGTATAATTTTTCGTCTCTGTAATGAAACGGTTGTTTCCGGGTAGATCAGGTCCGATACCAAAAAGGTCATCAGTACATACCTACACTCTCAACCTGACACTTCTTTCGACTCGCGGCTTCTTAACTACGCAAACTTCACACCACAACCTCTTCTGAGAACTCTCAGGGAACCTGACGTTCCTCTAGGTCGGTCAGGTAAGATTTCCTCTAGTCAGGACCCATAAGTAACCTTCCTGACTATGACTTCGACTTTGAGGTTATGAAACCGGTGGAGTACGCTTCTCAATTGAGTAACCTTTTCTGGAACTACGACCCTCCCTAACCCCCGTCCTTCTCTTCTGTTGGCTCCTACTCTACCGAGTTACCGTAGTGACTGAGTTACCTGTACTCAAACCCATCTGAGGCCCTCAACCACTACCTGTCCCTCTGGATCGGACGACGCTAAGTACCCCAGTGTTTCTCAACCTGTGTTGACTCGCTGACTTGGTTACAAATCGTCGATTCCCGTACCTGATGTATAATTTTGTGTAGACTTGAGTTGAGAGTATGACGGTGAGAGTTTCCTTCCTTTTTTCAAGTTTAGAAGGAATTTTATCAATTACAAATTGAGACATATATAATACTGAAAAATAAAAATGAAATAAAACGAAATGTTATGACATAACCAAAACGGTATGTAACTGTACTTAGTCGGTGCCCACATGTACTCAAGGGTTAGGACTTGGGGGGAAGGTGGAGGGTGGGGTATAGTAGAGAGACCTAGTTGGGGCACGTGGTCGGGGTTCGTAGGACATAGGACATAGCTTGTATCTGACCGTTAAGCAAAGAATGTACTATCATATGTACAAAATTACGGTAAGAGGGTTTAGTAGGGTGGGAGAGGGAGAGGGAGTCTCAGGTTTTCAGGCAAGATATGTAGACACAGAGAAAACGACAGAGTGTATGTCTCAATAGCAATGGTAGAAAGATTTAAGGTATATATACACAATCATATGAGATAACCACAAAAAGAAAGACCGAATGAAGTGAGACATATTATCCGAGGTCANAGAGTAGTCTTGACTAAGTTTACATAAGAAAAATTACCGACTCATTATGAGGTAACACATATACATGGTGTCGAAAGAATAGGTAAGCAGACGACTACCTGCAGATCCAACAAAGGTACAGGACCGATAATATTTGTCACGACGTTACTTGTAACCCCATGTGCACAGAGAAAGATAAGACCAAAGGAACCACACATACGGGTCGTCACCCTAACGACCCAGTATTCCGTCAAGATAAACGTTAAAAAATTCCTTAGAGGTGTGACAAGAGGTATCACCGACATGATCAAACGTAAGGGTGGTTGTCACACTCTCCCAAGGGACTGAAAAACTTCTTTAAAAGAAGTTTACAATACACAGGTTAATCACGCGGACAGTTTAAATTAACTACAAAGAATTTAGACACCCCTGTTCTCTACTCCTTACCAAAGTCCACAAATCGATTCAGTGTTTTACTTAGTGGCCGTAAATCTTCCCAGAAGGGACCACCGAGTCTACCATTTCTTAGACGGACGTTACGTCCTCTGATTCTTAACCGGGATTTGAAAACGATTTATTATACATATCAGTGATCTACAGTGATAACAAGTTGTAACGAGGTTTTCTTATTTGGGTTTCATGTAATATATGATGTCCTTGTGTGTGGTTCTCTTTCTGTTCTTCAACAAAGATAATTCACTGCTTCTGCACACACACACACACACACACATATATATGTGTACTACAAATATATTCTACACTTCAAGGGTTCGTCGTACATAAACATAAGAGAGTGCGTCAAACAAAACGTCATCCAGGTATTCCCTTATCTTTCACTTTCTTTTCACGTTCACTTCAGCGAGTCAACACAGGCTGAGAAACGCTGGGTCACCTAACATCGGATAGTCTGAGGAGGTAGGTACCCTAAGAGGTCCGTTCTTATGACCTCACCCAACGGTAAAGAAGGAGGTCCCCTAGAAGGATCGGGTCCCTAGTTTGGGTCCAGAGGACTTAACGTCCGTCTACGAAATGGGAGACTCAGTAGTCCCTTCGGGTTCCCTTATCTTCGTATCTGAATTTTGACTATTTCCGTAATCTAATAGATTGTAGGAAGGTGGGATGGGGTAACGTATCTAAACCTTAACTTCATGTCCTTCCACTTCACGGTCCTTTAAATGAGGTCAAATTGTCTAATTTTATTTATTTTGTCTAAATGAGGTATTGTCTAATTTTCGTCTCTTGAATCTAACGGGTCGAGAAAATATCATGTTCGAAAATATATATTCGACACAGGTAATAAATATACGTATTAGTTTCTCTGTAACATTATTTTTGTCCACTTTTGTCTTGAAGATTTAGTTAGTTTTAAAAGGTGTTGAAATTTTCGTTTCGATCATTATACTACTATCATATATGAAGATTATTTTTAATAGTTAACTTATTGGTATGAAAACGATACTCGACAATTTTGTAGAGTGAAATAGGGGGTTATCGTTCTATACATCATACATACATAAATATGACATGGAGTAAGGTTTTCCCTAAAATTCTTTGAAAGAAGTTATTTATTTCGTATTAAAAAAAACTTATGACTCCACTAATATTTATATTGTATGACCTTATTTTAATGTTACTTCAGTAGAAAATCAAATGTTTTTCGTACTACAGGTTATTTGAATTTAAACCTACACCAAATCAACAAGACGACGACGACGACGACGATTCAGCGAAGTCAGCACAGGTTGAGACACGCTGGGGTATCTGCCGTCGGGTGGTCCGAGGTGGCAGGGACCCTAAGAGGTCCGTTCTTGTGACCTCACCCAACGGTAAAGGAAGAGGTTACGTACTTTCACTTTTCACTTTCACTTCAGTGACTCAGCACAGGTTGAGAGTCGCTGGGGTACCTGACGTCGGGTGGTCCGAGGAGGTAGGTACCCTAAAACGTCCGTTCTCACGACCTCAACCCACAAATCAACGAGTCAGCACAGATTGACACACTGACGTTCCTGGTATGGGGTGGTCCGAGGAAACGGGTACCCTAAAGGGTTCGTTCTTATGACTTCACCCAATGGTAAATGAAGAGGTCCCCTATGAGAGTTGGGTTCCTAACTTGGACACAAAGAAAGGACGTGATATCCGTCTAAGAAATAGGATTTAAACCTATTAACAAGGGTTTAAACTAAGACGAAAGAGATCGACACTCGTGTTTCATTCTTTTCATATAATATGGGTAATTTTCTACTGTCTTCTAACAATAAATGGGTTCCAGTATGTTCATCGTATAAAGACTAAAGTTTAGGGATTAAGGAACGTAATACGGTCGATAGGTGTATGTGTCACTCTCGTGAGGATAAGGTTAAAATGTTACTCTCATGAGGACAGAAGCTTGGTTCGAACCCAGACAAGTGCACTATACATCATTTCGGTTAGATGCCTGTGTCGTAACACCACTTTCTTTCATGTCAAATAACGTTCCGTGGTTCGTTCCTCTTGTCCGTAGATTACGAGTTCTCTGGGTTTGGAGAACTACCGAAAGTCCGTTCCCAAAAATTTCCACTTCATTACCAGTTACCATGTATCAGTCGAATACATGTAGGAAGACTGATCCACCACCACTCCATTCTCCCACCATGAAACCCTCAGTCGTAGTAACCAGAACAACGTCAGTCAGACCCAGACGCTTGAACACCCGTCGTACGACAATTGAAGAAAGTGGACCATCACCAAAACCACCACCACCAAATCAACGAGTCAGCACAGGTTTAGAAACGTTGGAGTACCCGACATCGGGTGGTTCGAGGAGACAGGTACCCTAAAGGGTCCGTTCTTAAGACCTCACCCAATGATAAAGAGGTTAGGACCTCACCCAAATCATAGACGTGTTGTTGAGTTCCTATACCGAGTCTTATAATAGATGTCGGAAACTCCTTCTTGACATTCCCAGAAAATGAAACAGAATACCGATTTGTTAATAATGAAATAGAACGAATTGACAAAAGGAGACAAAGACATAAAAGAGTGAAGACACTAATTCATACGAGAAACCTTGAACGACTTCCTGATCCTCCGATTTCGAAAAGATGTTAGTTCCTCACCTCCTGTACCACGACCCACCAAACACGGACCTTTCCGGGACGTCCCAGGACGGACCAAAGCGATGATTGTCTTCTGGAAGTGACATTGGTAGTCTGTGAACCTAATGGTGTCAATGAAGATTTAATATGTTGTTCCGAAAACGAATACAGTTCAAATAAAGTCTATCAACGTGTCTTGACAATTGTCCTCAAAAAGATAATTCTTTAATTGAGGGGTTTTTTGGTTGACAATTCTCTTTCCATTTTAAATAATTAAATAGACGTAAAATTTAATGTTTTAAGTAGAATTCCTTTATCCGTAAAAAATTTTACAGTCTTTTTTTTCTACATAGGTCCCTTTCACTCTTCAGGTTTCCTTTATCTCTATTCCTCGATAGTTCTTGTTTCTTCTTTCGTCTGTCCGTGTTATAATTTTTCCCCCCTTCCCTTTTACCCCACTCTAGATTCCGGGTACACAAGACGGGTCAGTCGAAGACTAGGGATGTAAGGAGTGTATAGACCAAAAAGGGGAAGTTGAAAAGGGTAATTCCAATACGGTTTTTAGATAGGATCCGTCTCAGAATCAAAAGTTTTCAAGGTTAGAAAATTCAAAAACAAGACATCCTCGTCTTAGAAAACAATTCAACAGGGCAATTGAAGAATAGATAGAAATGTCGTATCAGAAATTCCTAGAATAAGAATAGAATCAGAAATTCCTAGAAATAAAAAAGAATTACATGAACTTTACGAATACGAACTACAATGTTAGAATGAAAAGAAAGTTTCTACAGGAAGGACAATTGGTACGTCTTACAAAAACAACAGTAAAAGTTATAGACCATATAAAAATAAGAGTCAAGTAAGGTGTTTATCAATAACTCACGGAAGGTAAATAGTTCATAACACGTCTAGTTCCCAATTTTCTTTGGGTATACCAGGGATGACAGGACTTCATACCTCCGAAGGTCAAGATAAGTTCTACCTCATTCAGGTGATGCTGGAGAAAAAGTGACGAGTACTGGGTTTTGACTTACTTTACGTTTCTCGTTGATGGACTCCTGAGTCTTTCATTTGTTTTCGTCCATCTAACCCTTCCTCTCAGTTTTGATACTTCCAGTTAAAGAGAACGAGAACACCGAAATTGGACTTCCATCCGGAGTCAGTAAGTCGATAAATTCCGAGTGTAACCTCCGGTTTTTGATATTATCTTTTGGATGAAAATAACGGACTTCTAGACCCTTTACCTGGGATATCAGGTTTCAATCACACTCCTTAGTAACAATAATGTCAACAAAAGTAAAAAGCCGAAAAGGGGTTCCCGTCCGTGATAAATACCTTAATACCTGTCGATTTTGAGTCTCTTTTCGGAGTCGAAGACTGATCTCTTTGGTCCCTTTCTCTGGAACTATCTTTATCTCAAACCTCCTCCATACCTAAGTCCTCTCCTCTGTCGACCTCTTACCCCGAGGAATTACGACACAAACTTGGGTTGGTTTGTAGAACACAGTGGAGGTCGACGCGTACCTACTCTATCCGGGTTTCGTCATATCGTTACCGAAGTTTTCGACTGTATTCTTAAAAATTTTGTTTGTTTTTTTTGTGACGGGTTCAGTGTCACCGATTTACGGGTTGAGGACTCACCGAAGTACACCGTTTGATTACTCTCAAATCGTTTCCGAAACCTTTGTTGACTTTAACCTTGTACGGGTGTCTTTCATTCTCTCTCGAACACTAGACATGGTTGAGTTCAACTAACGGACGATCTTGTTTGTTTTTCATTTAATAAGGAGTCTCCTAAAATCATTCTGGGTTTTTAGACACGTTGTTTTACAGGTCCTATATAAGGTCCTCATGAACTGGATATTTCTCGGTCTTGTTACTATTTTTTTAGTTGTCTACGGTTCGTTTTTTACTGTGTCTACAACCTTAATAGTCTATTTTTACCACTTCGTCGACACAAAGTGCACCATTTCTATTCGTATCAGTATTATTTACCTTTCTATAATTGTCGTCTTTTTATTTTTGTCAATTTTTTCTTCATTTTTTAAAATTTGATTTTTTATGTCATAGACTTTGTTTTGTAAGTGGCTTACCTGAGTTATCGTCTTACCTTTACTTGATCCTTTCTTAGTCACTTGAACTGTCTATTTATCTTTAACAAGTTAAACTTCTTATTTCACTTTTTTTCTAACTTTTTATTTTACTTGTCTCAAAGTTCCTGGACATCCTGTGATAATGTCTCAGATATCAGATTACTCTTTTTGTGTACTTTGTCAGTGAGATTGCTTATGTACTAATGCTTGACTCTATTATCGACTTTTTTTTTACTAGTCTCAAGAAATTCTTGTATTTTATGAACTGGAATGAATCGGATCCCAGTCTCCACCGCAGTATTTATAAAGAGACTCTTATACCAGGAACTCGTCTTCCCATTTTTCCTCAATTGGTCTATTTCCCTTCAAACATCACGTCTCACAAAGTCAACCTCCCCTTTCGTTCATATAACCCGAAGGGACCACCAAGTCTACCATTTCTTAGACGGACGTTACACCCTCTGGACCCAAGCTAGAGACCCAACCCTTCTAGGGGACCTCCTCCCGCAACGTTAGGTGAGGTCATAAGAACGGATCTCTGTTTGCACGGACCGTCCGATGTCAGGTTCCCTAGTGTGTCTCAGCCTGTGATGTCTCACTGATTCGTGTGTGTGTGTTCCGAGACGTCTTCCTGAGATCGGTAAAGATCCTTGACATCTTTGTAGTGTCACTGCTCTTCCCTTTTTTACTTACACCCTACCATACTTTAATCAGAACTCCCCCTGGGTTCTTGATGTAACACGTCTTAGGACACCCAGTAACGGTACTTGATACACAAACACAGGTGGGATTAAAGCATACAACTATAGAATTACGAGAAACAATGACGAGTACCCGAAAGAGATCAAACGTCACTCATACCCGATAAGAAGTAACACCAAAAGTCCAAAGAGTAACGTCAACGAAGTGAACAACGGCTCATGTCTGACATCCACGAGCCCGAAGTCATCAACACGGTGTGTCCAAATCAACGAGGTACCGTACCCTTTAGAAGGACCTGATCCCTAACTTGGGTACAGGAGACGTAACCGTCCGTCTAAGAATTGGTGATCTGGTGGTCCCTTCGGGGGATTCCAGGAATCAAAATTATGAAGGAAAAGATTTTATCTTTTCGGTATTTCAATCTATAAACTATCTAAAAAAAGAGAAAGAAAAATTTTTGTCTAAATTCAATGTTACCGGTAAAAGATTTACCCTCGTAGATTTCGGACACTCTCGAAATCAGATATAGACCGTGTCACAGACTATATAATATTCGTGAAATCAAAATTCTCACACCCGAACCCTTGGTTCGACCGACCAAAACCGGGGTCGAGGAAATAAATATCGACACACTACGACCTTTTCAATTAAGTTAATAAGGTCCTGTCCTTCCGTATCTGTTATCCCCACTTGGTTCCCTTTTACCATTATAACTCTTTAGACATAGGTCCAGTCCTTCGTTGTCAATCTTGACCTGTACGTTGTTGTCTGACCAAGGTTTATCCTTTTCCTCATGTAGTTCCGACATATAACAGTGGGACGAATAAATTGAATATACGCCTCATGTAGTACTCTTTACGACCCGACCTTCTTTGTGTTCGACCTTAGTTCTAACGGCCCTCTTTATAGTTATTGGAGTCTATACGTCTACTGTGGTGGGAGTACCGTCTTTCACTTTACTTGATTTCTCGGAGAACTACTTTCTTTCACTTTCTCCTCTCACTTTTTCAACCGAATTTCGAGTTATAAGTCTTTTGTTTCTAGTACCGTAGACCAGGGTAGTGAAGTACCCTTTATCTACCCCTTTGCCACCTTTGTCACAGTCTGAAATAAAACCCCTCGAAGTTTTAGTGACGTCTACCACTGACATCGGTACTTTAATTTTCTGCGAATGAGGAACCTTCTTTTCAATACTGGTTGGATCTATCGTATAAGTTTTCGTCTCTATAATGAAACGGTTGATTCCAAGTAGATCGGTTCCGATACCAAAAAGGTCATCAGTACATACCTACACTCTCAACCTGACACTTCTTCCGACTCTCGGCTTCTTAACTACGTAAACTTGACACCACAACCTCTTCTGAGAACTCTCAGGGAACCTGACGTTCCTCTAGGTCGGTCAGGTAAGATTTCCTCTAGTCGGGACCCACAAGAAACCTTCCTTACTACGATTTCGACTTTGAGGTCATGAAACCGGTGGAGTACGTTTCTCAACTGAGTAACCTTTTCTGAGACTACGACCCTCCCTAACCCCCGTCCTCTTCCCCTGCTGTCTCCTACTCTACCGTCCTACTGTAATGACTGAGTTACCTGCACTCAGACTCACTTGAGGCCCTCAACCACTACCTGTCCCTCCGGACCGCACGACACTAAGTACCCCAGTGTTTCTCAGCCTGTACTGACTCACTGACTTGACTTGACTTGACTAGAGTCTAGATCCTTTTTATTCACGGTGATAGTATTAAACAACCTTCGTAGTAGAGTCCGTTTTATGGATCTCTTGATAAGGGATCCTTGATCTAGTCTTCATCTTGACTTACAATACTTCGATGGTGATGACTCGAGTCAGGGACTAAACGAATTTGACTGATCGTGAGGGAATGAGGTATGTAAGGGAGACCTCCTTCTATAGTAAATCTGTGACATAGTAAAGAATATATGTTACAGTTCAAAAGTTATTTTTACTAATCGGTATGGTCGATAATCTCTTGTGATATCAAGAGATTATATACCAAACTGGTGTTTGGTTCTCTCTTTTAACTTTTATCTTTGTCTAAAATTTTACTGGGTCTAAAAACTCAATCCTCTGTCTATACAATTTTACTGATACTAAGATTCTTGATTTTGAAAATATTTTCAGAACCTTCTTTTTTATCCTCCTTTCGAAGTACTTAAACCTAAACCGTTACTAAAGAACTTATGATGTGGGTTTCATGTCCGTTTTTCTTTTTTCTGCTTAGTCTGTTGTAGTTTTAACTTTTGAAAACGTGAACCTTCCTGTGACACTTGTCTCAAATTTTCCGTTGGGTATCTTACTTTCTTTTATAAGTATAAACATTCGGTCTATAGTCCATTCACTAATTGTAGGTATTATAAATTTCTTGGGACATTAAGTTGTTGTTGTTGTTTTTTATCAAAGTTTTAGTCGTTACCTGAACTTATCTGTAAAGAAGTTTCCTCTATAAACTTATCGGTTATTTATAAACTTATCGGTTACTTTTCTAAGAGTTGTAGTTTTAGTAAGTCAAGTCAAGTCAAGTCAACGAGTCAGTACAGGCTGAAAAACGCTGGGGTACTTAGCGTCGTGTGGTCCGGAGGGACAGGTTGTGGTTGAGGGCCTCAAGAGGGTGTGAGTACAGGTAGCTCAGTCACTACGGTAGGACGGTAGAGTAGGAGACAGCAGGGGAAGAGGAGGACGGGGGTTAGGGAGGGTCGTAGTGTCAGAAAAGGTCACTCAGTTGAGAAACATACTCCACCGGTTTCATAGCCTCAAAGTCGAAGTCGTAGTCAGGAAGGTTTCTTGTGGGTCCTGGTTAGAGGAAATCTTACCTGACTAACCTAGAGGAACGTCAGTTCCTTGAGAGTTCTCAGAAGAGGTTATGTGTTAAGTTTTCGTAGTTAAGAAGCCGTGAGTCGAAAGAAGTGTTAGGTTGAAAGTGTAGGTATGTACTGGTGACCTTTTTGGTATCGGAACTGGTCTGCCTGGAACTGATCTACCTGTGTCATTACAGAGACGAAAACTTATACGATAGATCCAACCAGTATTGAAAGGAAGGTTCCTCATTCGCAGAAAATTAAAGTACCGACGTCAGTGGTAGACGTCACTAAAACTTCGGGGGGTTTTATTTCGGACTGTGACAAAGGTGACAAAGAGGTAGATAAACGGTACTTCGATACCCTAGTCTACGGTACTAGAAGTAAAAGACTTACAACTCGAAATTCGGTTGAAAAAATGAGAGGAGAAAGTGAAAGTAGTTCTCCGAGAAATCAAGGAGAAGTGAAAGACGGTACTCCCACCACAGTAGACGTATNAGCAGGGGAAGAGGAGGACGGGGGTTAGGGAGGGTCGTAGTGTCAGAAAAGGTCACTCAGTTGAGAAACATACTCCACCGGTTTCATAGCCTCAAAGTCGAAGTCGTAGTCAGGAAGGTTTCTTGTGGGTCCTGGTTAGAGGAAATCTTACCTGACTAACCTAGAGGAACGTCAGTTCCTTGAGAGTTCTCAGAAGAGGTTATGTGTTAAGTTTTCGTAGTTAAGAAGCCGTGAGTCGAAAGAAGTGTTAGGTTGAAAGTGTAGGTATGTACTGGTGACCTTTTTGGTATCGGAACTGGTCTGCCTGGAACTGATCTACCTGTATCATTACAGAGACGAAAACTTATACGATAGATCCAACCAGTATTGAAAGGAAGGTTCCTCATTCGCAGAAAATTAAAGTACCGACGTCAGTGGTAGACGTCACTAAAACTTCGGGGGGTTTTATTTCGGACTGTGACAAAGGTGACAAAGAGGTAGATAAACGGTACTTCGATACCCTAGTCTACGGTACTAGAAGCAAAAGACTTACAACTCGAAATTCGGTTGAAAAAATGAGAGGAGAAAGTGAAAGTAGTTCTCCGAGAAATCAAGTAGAAGTGAAAGACGGTACTCCCACCACAGTAGACGTATAGACTCCAATAACTATAAAGAGGGTCGTTAGAACTAAGGTCGAACACAAAGAAGGTCGGGTCGCAAAGAGTACTACATGAGACACATATTCAATTTATTCGTTCCACTGTTATATGTCGGAACTACATGAGGAAAAGGATAAACCTTGGTCAGACAACAAGATACAGGTAAAGATTGACAACGAAGGACTGGACGTATATCCAAAGAGTTCTCCGTCCAGTCCACCAGACCATAATTCCTTTACGTTTAGTTTTGGTGTCACGCTATGGTGAAGTATAAGTAATACCACCGGTAATTATTTTATTGTCCATAATTGTTCACACACCTCTTTAACGTTGGGAACACAAAGTGATTACATCTATCTTTTACCATACCAGTGACACCTTTTGTCATACCGTCAAGGAGTTTTTTAATTCGTATCTTATTGGTACACTAGGTAGTCAAGAGGAAGCATGCATGGGTTCACTTGACTTTCGTCTCTGAACTCGTCAATAAACATGTAGGAACAATAGTGTCGTCCTAAGTGTTATCGGGGTTTCCACTTTTGTCTGGTTTACAGGTAGTTGTTTACTTCCCTATTTGTGTTACACCATATATGTGTTTACCTTATAATAAGTCTAATTTTTCCTTCCTTTAAGACTATTGAACAATGTTGTACCTACTTAAAAATTCTGTAAGATGGTTTACTTGGTCTATGTTTTCCTATTTAAAAATACTAATATAAATATACTTCATGGATCCCATCAGTTTAGGAATTCTCTGTCTTTCATCTTACCACCAATGGTTCCCCAAACCTCTCCCTTCTTATCCCTAAATAACAAATTACCTACATCTTAAAACCAAATCCTACTACTTTTTCAAGACCTCTACCTCTCACCACAACAACAAATTGTTACACTTACATAAAACAACAGCAAGAAGTCAGTGACTCAACATAAGTTGAGAAAACACTGGGGTACCTGACATCGGACGGTCCAAGGAGACAGGTACCCTAAAAGGTCCGTTCTTATGACCTCAACCCACGGTAAAGGATGAGGTCCCTTAGAAGAACTGGGTTCTTAACTTGGCTGTAGAGGACACAATCGTCAACCAAAGATATAGTGACTCGGTGGTCCCTTCGGGCACACTTACATGAATTAGGGAAATTCACCAATTAAAATATAGTACATATAAAATAATTTTAATTTTTTAAGATCATTGATACTAATTAACCATAGTCGGTTTCCCTCCCTTTTATGTAATAGAAGTTTCCTTGGTACCATTCTCACTATATATTTAAAATCTTAAATTAACAGTCGTCTTTAATACCCTGGTTCTTATGTCACCTTGTGAAAAAATTTACGAATGTCTTTTATTGAAGATCGGATCTTAAGACATAGGTTACTCTTAGGGGAAGTTTTCACTTCCACTTTAATTCTATAAAGTCTACTCATTTATTACATTTCGAAATAATGGTTGTTTAGATATCAACTTGTCCCTTTCGTACTCTTGTCTGTTATGGTTCCAGTTATTCTTATACTCCGTTGTATTTCTGTCCAATGTTGGTCACGTTAACCAACATTCTTTCTTTTCTTTCTTTTTCTCTAATTTACGTATTTTATTTTGAATATAAACGGTTGTAATATCAAATATGAATCTTTTAGGTTTGCTTAGATATCTAATAATCTTATTTCACTTAAAATTCTGGACGTAATATAATCATTTTTGTTTACTTAAAGATTTTACTATGATAAAACCATTATAACTTTTTTCGTAGTCACGGATCTTTATTTGGAGGGGTCGTTATTCGGATTACTTTCTACACGTTCTGGAAGACTTGACTTTTGACGTTTTACAATAATTTCTTTTAGATTTATTGACCTTCCTATATTTTACAGGTTCCTAACCTTCTGAACTATGGTAATTCTATAGTTAAGACCCTCAAAGGACCACCAGGTCGTCAATTCTGAGGCACGAAAGGCCCGGTTCTCGTGTCCTAGTTAGGAACCAACCCTTTGATTCCAGGTGTTTGGAGTGTCACACTGGTTTCCTTTTTTTATAGTCAAGAGGGGTTTAATTAGACATCTACGTCACGTTAAAGTCTGTCTTAAGGTCGTCCCACATATACACACGTACACACACACGTACGTGCACACATAAACACTAAACTGTTGAACTAAGATTTTAAATATACGTTTACGTTTCTCAGTCAGTTTGAGAGAGTTATACATAATATGTACCCGATTACATCACAACGTATTCCTATCTTTTGATTCGGTCACCTGATCTTATCTTAGGAGTTTATTTAAGTGTGTATCCACCAGTAGACTAAATGTTATTAAACACTACTCATTACTACACACTACCCATTTCTACTATAAAATTTACTTACACGACACGACACACAGTAGCGAATCAGTACAGACTGAGAAACACTGGGATACCTGACATAGGACGGTCCGAAGAGCCAGGTACCCCTAAGAGGTCCGTTCTTATAACCTCACTAACGGTACGGGAGAAGGTCCCCTAGAAGGGTTGGGTCCCTATCTTGGGTCCAGAAGGTGTAACGTCCGTCTAAGAAATGGTAGACTCGGTACGACTCAGTTAATCTATAGTATTCCCTTTTTTTTACTTGAAAATGGAGAAGGAGTGTGATATGTCTTTTTAGTCAAGGTTTACCTAATATCTGGATTTACACTCTCTGTGTCGTGATTACGAAGAGCTTCTTATACATTTCTCTTATGGAAATACTAGAGTCCCAACCGTTTCTAAAGATTTTATTTCGAGATCGGTATTTCCTTCTTTTCTTATTTAACCTGATTTAATTTTATTTTTGAAGGCAATTGAGTTTCTGTAGTAGTCTCACTTTTACGTTCGGTGTCTCTGAAATATTTACCCACAAATATATAAGTTCTTTTCTAGGTAAGATCTGATGTGTTTCTCGAGGGTTGTTTAGTCAATCTTTTTCAGTTGGTTAAGTGAAAAATTCACCTAATTCACTCAATTTATCTATGAAATGATTCCTTCTATAAATTTACCGGTTATTTATATACTTTATATAATCAGTAGTTCTTTTACATTGAATTTAGGTGTTACGTCATAGTGGTCTTATTGATTTTCCTTCTCTGTCTACTATGGTCTCAATTACTCCTAAACTTATTATTCTGAAGGGACCACCGAGTCTGTCATTTCGTAGACGGACGTTACACCCTCTGGACCCAAGTTAAGGACCCAACCCTTCTAGGAGACCTCTTCCTTTACCGTCGGGTGAAGTCATGAGGACGGACCTTTTAAGGTACCTGTCTCCTCGGATCATCCGATGTCAGGTACCCCAACGTTTCTCAGCCTGTGTTGACTCGTTGAAGTGAAAGTGAAAGTGAAAGTTCTCATAAACCAAGTTTAAGGTCGATACGGTGAACGATCGACACACTGAAACCCTTTTAATGAATTGAAAGGATCCAGAGTCAAAATTGTAGACATTTTATTCCTATTATTATTATTTATTAAGTATCTCAATACTCTTAACTTACTCTACTAAGTACAATTCACAAGTCGTGTCAGGTCGAACACAGTCGACAATAATAGAAAATTAGGAGTGTTATTGGTTATTTAATTCGTTATAATATGGTAATAAAATGTCTATTCCTTTAACTCCGGACCCCTTTATTTAGTGAAGATAGAGTCGAGGTTTAAAGAACGAAAATCAATGATACGGATACTGGATAGTCAAGATGAAAACTATTTATACATTTCTCATAACTTATTAACCCGAAGGGAACACCGAGTCGACCATTTCTTAGGCGGACGTCACGCCCTCTGGACCCAAACTAGGGAACCAACCCTTCTAGTGGACCTCTTCCCTTTCCGATGGGTAAGGTCATAAGACCAGACCTCTTAAGGTACCTGACATATCACGTACCCCAGCGTTTCTCAGTCTGTGCTGACTCACGCTGAAAGTGGTATTTGTGGTAACTCATTAACGGTCCGTGTTTATAACGAACTTTTTATGGTTCAAAGACAATATCGAGGATTGGACATGTAAATAATAAGTCTGAGGAATAGATCCAAAGTTTCAAGACTACAAACGAGGGGACCTAGGGTCCAGGACGATAGCATTAGTACACCCACGTACGCACGATTCAGTGAAGTCACCATAGGCTGAGGAACATTGGGATACCTGACGTCGGACGGTGCGAGGAAACAGGAGCCCTAAGAGGTCCGTTCTCATGACCTCATCTAACGACAAAAGAATAGGTCCCCTAGAAGGACTGGGTCCCTAGTTTGGGCTCAGAGAATACAGAGGACTTAACCGTCCGTCTAAGAAATGGTGACCACGGTGGACCCTTTCACTTTTTTACAATCAGTGAGTTAACACAGACTGAGAAACACTGGGGCACCTGGCATCGGGTGGTCCAAGGAGACAGGTACCTTAAGAGGTCCGTTCTTATGACC
This sequence comes from Capra ibex, assembly GCA_006410555.1. Lineage (NCBI taxonomy): Eukaryota > Metazoa > Chordata > Mammalia > Artiodactyla > Bovidae > Capra > Capra ibex. Next base: position 858,148 of record SJYO01016727.1, read on the forward strand.
TCACCCATCGGTCAGTGAAGATATCCCCTAGAAGGGTTGAGTCCCTGATTTGGGTCCAGAGGACGAAACGTCCGTCTAAGAAATGGTAGACTCGGTGGCCCATTTGGGTCACGGTGGACCCTTCGCGTCAGGATTATTACTGTATCAACGTCTAGAATTTTATACGAGGGACCAGAGAACTATACTAAGAACTACTTAGGAACATACTAAGAACTACAATATGAACACACAAGGATCAGGTAGACGGATCAATACTGAGTGTCACAGCGGAGTAAGTCCAGTGTCAACTTTACAGGGGAACTAGTCACATTGTAGTACGACCAAATAAAAGAAGTCATAATTTAACGTCAGACTTTTATGATAAAAAGGGAATGACAGATATCTTATATTCGAGGTGCTCTCGTCTTTGGATATAAGGACAAGACAAAACGACGAAATTCGAAGTCTCAGGTCTTCTGATTGTGACTCTTTAATAATTCACCCACTTGAAACACGGGACTGGATTACTGATACACGTGACCTCGAGTTTATAAAATTACCACGATTAGGAGTCGGTGTCAAACAATCTCTACCTTTATGGTCTGGTGGACTGGACGGAGAACTCTTTAGACATACGTCTTGTCCTTTGTTGTCAATCTTGACCTGTACCTTGTTGTCTGACCAAGATTTATCCTTTTCCTCATGCAGTTCCGACATATAACAGTGGGACGAATAAATTGAATATGTGTCATGTAGTACTCTTTGCGACCCGATCTTCTTCGTGTTCGACCTTAGTTCTAACGGCCCTCTTTATAGTTCTCTATAGACTCTATACGTCTACTGTGGTGGGAATACCGTCTTTCGTTCCTTCTTGATTTCTCGGAGAACTACTTTCACTTTCTCCTCTCACTTTTTCACTGAATTTCAAGTTGTAAGTCTTTTGATTCTAGTACCGTAGACCAGGATAGTGAAGTACCGTTTATCTACCCCTTTGTCACCTTTGTCACCGACTGAAATAAAAGAACCCAAGGTTTTAGTGACGTTTACCATTAACGTTTGCACTATAATTTTTCTACGAATGAGGAACCTTCTTTTCAATACTGGTTGGATCTGTCGTATAATTTTTGGTCTCTGTAATGTAACGGTTGTTTCCAGGTAGATCAGTTCCGATACCAAAAAGGTCATCAGTACATACCTACACTCTCAACATGACATTTCTTTCGACTCGTGGCTTCTTGACTACGAAAACTTGACACCAGAACCTTTTCTGAGAACTCTCAAGGAACCTGACGTTCCTCTAGGTTGGTCAGGTAGGATTTCCTTTAGTCAGGACTTATAAATAACTTTCCTGACTATAACTTCGACTTTGCGGTTATGAAACCGGTAGACTACGTTTCTTGACTGAGTAAACTTTTCTGGGACTACGACCCTTTCTAACCTCCGTCCTCCTCTTCCCCTGTTGTCTCCTACTCTATCAACCTACCGTAGTGGCTGAGCTACCTGTACTCAAACTCATTTGAGGTCCTCAACCACTACCTGTCCCTCCGGACACACGACGTCAGGTACCCTAACGTTTCTAAACCTGTGTTGACTCGTTAATTTCACTTGACTTGACTTGGGAGTCGGACAGGGAAGTCTTGAACTGGGTCGCATCCACTAACTGGGTGTAAAGAACTAGTGTCTCGAATGATTGTGAGTCGAAACCAGATAGTCGACTACTGTCCATCAGTCGGATTATTAAAACCATAAGGGAACTTAATTTTACTTTAAGATGAAATTTTCCTGAATCTCTAGGTTAAACAAAGTAGTATAAAAATTTTATTTACAATAAAAGACAAAATCACGGTATTTAAGTCAATGTTAAGGAATGTCCTAAAATAAAAAAAATTAACTTTATATTAACGAAATGTTACAACACAACCAAAGACGACATATTGTTGTATTTAGTCGGTATTAATATGTATATAGGGGTAGGAGAATTCGGAGGAAAGGGGAGAACATCCTAAAATTTGTGATTATAAAACGAAATAATTTCACTCTTATATACATTCGTGAGTCGTATACCAAATGAGTCTACTATTACAAGGTAAAGTAATTTTTAAAAGTAATAATTTTAAGTCCCGAAGGGTCCATCGCGATCACCATTTCTTGGACGGACGATTACGTCTTCTGTATTCTTTGTTCCCAAGTTAGGGATCCAGTCTTCTAAGGGACCTCCTCCTGTACCGTTGGGTGAGGTCATAAGTGCGGACCTCTTAGGGTACCTGTCTCCTCGGACCACCCGATACCAGGTATCCCAACGACATTCGGGGGTCTTATACCAAACGACAACGATTCAGTGAAGTCAGTACAGGTTGAGACACGTTGGGGTATCTACCGTCGGGTGGTCCGAGGGGGCAGGAACCCTAAGAGGTCCGTTCTTGCGACCTCACCCAATCGTATACCAAATGAGTACAATTATAAGGTAAAGTAATTTTTGAAAGTAACAATTTTAACAAACGGAAAATTTTTTATCTATGAACTTTGTGTAAGAATAGTTCATGAATTTTAATTTTGAACTTTAGAAATTAAAACAGGAGTTGTCATTGAGTTCTTAACTTTCTATAAAAATTCCGTTTCTATGAGAGGGAGTTTCTTCGTTTCTAGTGTCTCTTCCATCTTTGTTGTCTATAAAATTTTATTCGAAAAGGTCTTTATTAAGAAGGGAACTACACCAAGATCAAGTGAGAAAAAAAAGGATCAATTAAGAATAAGTTTTATTTTCGATAAAATAAAACGAATTTACAACCTGGATGTCTGGAAAGATTACCTGGTGCATATTTCTGTAATACGACTATCTACATCCAAAATTCAAATTTAGAAAAACGTCCTCAACTGACTCACCTCATTTAGTTAATACCTTTAATAGAGTTTACATGATCAAGTCACGTACTTTATTTCTTGACTCAAAAGATTATATACGAATTTTCTATACCGGGTCCTATTACTCGATGACTCTTCATAATTTAAAAAACACAATGCTAAAAATTTTGAGTACGTGTACTGAAACCAATTATTGAAATTTTATTGATAAACCTGACAAATCGGATAAGTCTATAGACTGAACTGACACTAATTTGAAATACCATTGTTCAATTAGGGCAAATTGGCACAAACGAAAGTTTACGTGAATATCATAAAAAGAAAAAAAAAAAAGTTTAATGAAAATTTATAATCGTACATGTGACTTCTTGGTGTTTTACTTGTGAACCTCCTACTTTTACAGGTCAGTAGATGTTGAGGACTCCATTTCCGAATTTTGATATAACATTGTATACTACATTTTTGGATAGATTGTAATTTTAAATAAAAATTTCAATTATTCAAAAAAGTATATAAACCAAATTTTTATTCTTCACCAGTAAATTTTTATTGATCAAAATTATCCGGGATTCTTTTCCTTACTTTTGTACTATTCTCCACTGACATCTAATAAAACCTTAATTTCGTCTAAAATCCTTATTATCTTTAAACCGAATAATAAAGAACGGTACAAGCCTTATTTGACTCATCTCATATTCTCCATTTCTTTTTACATTTAATTAATTTTACAAGACGACATGTAAACTTTTCTGGGTCCAAAAGTATAAACGTTCACATATCTCATTCAGTAATCTGGTTGAAAGCAACTAGAACAAAATGATTTATTATTAACCAGTATTAATCTTAATATTTAACAAATGAAAATTTTAGTCTCAAAGATGTCAAAAATTCTTAGTTTTTTCAGGAAAAATTTTTATAAATTTTATGAGTAGTAACTAAAATTAATGAAAATAGATATTTCTGAAGCTTTAGTGACGTCTACCACTGACGTCGGTACTTTAATTTTCTGTGAATGAGGAACCTTCCTTTCAATACTGGTTAGATCTGTCGTATAATTTTTTGTCTCTGTAATGAAATGGTTGTTTCCAGGCAGATCAGTCCCGATACCAAAAAGGTCACCAGTACATACCTACACTTTCAACCTGACACTTCTTTCGACTCGTGGTTTCTTAACTACGAAAACTTGACACCATATCCTCTTCTGAGAACGCTCAGGGAACCTGACGTTCCCCTAGGTTGGTCAGGTAGGATTTACTCTAGTCAGGACCCACAAGCAACCTTCCTGACTACGACTTCAACTTTGAGGTTATAAAACCGGTGGAGTACGCTTCTCAATTGAGTAACCTTTTCTGGGACTAAGACCCTCCCCAACCCCCGTCCTCCTCTTCCCTTGCTGTCTCCTACTCTACCGACTTATCGTAGTGACTGAGTTGCCTATACTCAAACTCACTTGAGGCCCTCAACCACTACCTGTCCCTCCGGACCGCACGACACTAAGTACCCCAGTATTTCTCAGCCTGTGTTGACTCGCTGACTTGACTTGACTATTTCTGAAGTAAGATTAGATACATTTAAATAATATTTAAGACTTTATTCTTTTAAATTTTATTATACCAAGAAGATAACCTGTCTGAAGGTCTTTTTCTAAAGATGTAGTCTTGTGGTTACCTAATCAGTACTAGGTCAAATTTATTGAACCTATACAAGTAAGATCGATTGAATTCCTTGATAAAGGAAACAGGTGAATCACGAACATTTAACCCGACGAGTAGATTAAAAGGTACAAGTGTTATTATTACACTTAAATCAATACTCTAAACCACCAAAGAATGTGAGTATTTTAACATTCTTTCATATAAAGAAAAATAAATAAATAAATAAAATTAACCTCCGATTAATGAAATGTTATAACACCACCGAAAACGGTATGTAAGTGTACTTAGTCGGTACTCACATGTACACAAGGGGTAGGACGTGGGGGGAGGGTGGAGGGAGGGGTAAGGTAGGGAGTCCCAGTAGGGTCACGTGGTCGGGACTTTTGGGACGTAGTTTGGACCTGACCACTAGATAAAGTGTATTATATTATGTGTACAAAGTTACGATAAAAGAGTTTAGTAGGGTGGGAGTGGATCTTTCTACTATTACTACTTGGAAAAACACTCTGTCGTTTTCTCTGTGTCTATATTTTTTGTCTGAAAACCTGAGACACCCCTTTTCATATAAAGAAAAAAAAAATTATATTTAAATAAATTGACCTCCAATTAATGAAGTGTCATGACATAACCAAGACGGTATGTAGTTGTACTTAGGAGGTCTCCATATGTACACAAGGGGTAGGACTTGGGGGGAGGGAGGGGGGAGAGGTATGCTGGCGAGACCCAGTAGGGTCACGTGGTCGGGGTTCGTAGGTCATAGTACGTAGCTTGGACCTGACCGCTAAGTAAAGTATATACTATAATATGTACAAAGTTACGGTAAGAGGGTTTAGTAGGGTGGGAGAGGGAGAGGGTGTCTCAGGTTTTCTGACAAGATATGTAGATACAGAGAAAACGACAGAACGTATGTCCCAATAACAATGGTAGAAAGATTTAAGGTATATATACACAATCATATGACATAACCACAAAAAGAAAGACCGAACGAAAGACATATTATCCGAGATCAAAGTAGGTGGAGTAATCTTGACTAAGTTCACATAAGAAAAATTACCGACTCATTATGAGGTAACACATATACATGGTGTCGAAAGAATAGGTAAGTAGACGACTACCTGTAGATCCAACAAAGGTACAGGACCGATAATATTTGTCACGACGCTACTTGTAACCCCATGTGCACAGAGAAAGTTAAGACCAAAGGAACCACACATACGGGTCTTCACCCTAACGACCCAGCATACCGTCAGGATAAAGGTCAAAAAATTCCTTAGAGGTGTGACAAGAGGTATCACCGACATGATTAGACGTAAGGTGGTTGTCACATTCTCTTTTCTTTCATATAAAGAATTTTTCGCAAAAACAAAATGAAGTCTAGGAGTTTCGATGGTCACGATTACTTGTACTTCTTTGATTCCTTTGGTAGAAAGGTCTTTGTCTCCTTTGTTTTGGTGTCTATCTCTTCTTCCCGAGAACAGGAGGTGTTCCTTGTGACTTATTTCGATAATGTTTACCATACACTTTCTTCTTTACATTTACCTATCTTTTACCTTTACACCTAAACTATTTATAATCTTATATTCGGTTGTTTTACTTCCCTTTACTTTCAGTGAGTCAACACAGGTTGAGAACCGCTGGGGTACCTGTCATCGGACGGTCCGAGGAGACAGGTACCCCTAAGAGGTCCGTTCTTATGACCTCACCCAACGGTAAAGGAAGAGGTTATTCGGTTGTTTCGGTGACGAATTAGATATGTGAGGTTTAGTCTACTCGTCGAGATAAATATTCGTTGTACACCTGTTCCTCCTTTATCAAGGAACTTACACAGTTTATATTATTGACGAATTGTCTAGGATATAAAATCCTAAACAGTACTGACAATTACAGTTTAAAACCTTTAATCTTTGTTAATTATCTAAAAATAACTTTTGGATGAAAACTGTAAATCAAAATTCCATCGATCTTCCTTGCAATATGAAGACCGTTATAATTACAAGAATAATTTGAATTCGGGGTTTAAAAGTTTGTCGACAACGGAAATTTGCAACATATTTTGAATCGAAGGGATGATTTTAAAATCTCGTAAAGTAACAGTGGTTCATAAATATTTTCCAATTCTAGGGTCTATGAAGGTCAAAGACCAGGTTGTAGTAGTGAGATAGGATTGTTGTTTATTTCTCGACTTGTTTAACTTTTAAGGTGTTTAGTTGAGAAGAATCAAGGTAGGTTCTTGACTCCAGTGTCCAGTTTAGTGACGGGGGGTTTAATCCCTATCAGTCTAACTATGTCTATCCTCCTCGCTTTTACGCAAATCTTAGTTTGGGGTATGGACGGTCTTTGTGAGTCTCCCGAGTCTGTTTGGAACACACGTGGTCCTGGGTCTCCGGGGTGTCTCTGACTCTGTTGACACACACTCACAGAGGACACCTCTATGTCCAGCTTTCACCTGACGACGTCCCCGTCCCCGAGACCCACGTCGTCTGGACCCATACCCTATTCGGGGGAACCTCCTCCAGCGGTAATTGGGGTGGTATCTCGGCGGTCTTGAATGTGTCCTGACCCCTTTGTCTAAGAACCTCCCGCGTTTGTCTTGGTACACGTGAGGTCCTGGGTCCTCTTTCCTCGTCACTGGGGTGTTCTCTGACTGGGTCTGAACGGGCACTCATAGATCCTCAGAGACCAACACCGCACCCAGCCGCCACCGGACGACGTCCCGATCCCCGTGGCTCATATCGTTACGTACGTACCCTGGAAAACTTCCTTCAGTGGTAATAGAAGTAATGGAGGTGGTATGAAACTCTCACTTTCACTTCAACGAGTCAGCACAAACTGAGAAACGCTACGGTACCTGACACCGGATGATCCGAGGAGGTAGGTACCTTAAAAGGTCCGTTTCATGACCTCACCCAACGATAAAGGAAGAGGTCCCTTAGAAGGACTGGGTCCCTAGCTTGGGCCCAGAGGGCGTAACGTCCGTCTACGAAATGGTAGACTCGGTGGTCCCTTCGGTGGTACCAAACCGGAGACCATTTATTGTCTCTCCCTTGTGTCCGGGTGGGTAGTTATCTTTTAACCTAATTTCTAAGTGACTTGAATCGGGACGGGTAGTCTTGTTCTGGGTCAAAGGGAGAGTCAGTCAGAGAGGGTGGACCTTCAAAGGTATCGGAGAATAGGAAGAGGTAGTCTCCCGTCTGTCTTACTTTTGGTGTCAGTGTCCTTTGATTTATTAGACTAGTGTACCTGGTGTCGGAACAGATTGAGTCACTTTGATACTCGGTACGTCACATCCCGGTGGGTTCTGCCTGCCCAGTACCACCTCTCGAGACTGTTTTGCACCAGGTGACCTCTTCCTTTACCGTTTGGTGAAGCCATGAGAACGGAACTCTTGGGGTACTTGTCATACTTTTCCGTTTTTCTATCCTGTGACTTTCTACTTGAGGGGTCCAGCTATGCACGGGTTACACGATGACCTCTAGTCACCTCTTTATTGAGGTCTTTATTACTTCTCTGTCTCGGTTTCGTTTTTGTTGTGGGTCAACACCTACACTGACCACTACCTTCATTTCAGACTATGACATTTCTCGTTATAACGTATCCTTGGACCTTACAATCCAGGTACTTAGTTCCGTTTAACCTTCACCAGATTGTCCTCTACCGTTCTCACTTGTAGTTGTAAAGTCCTTAGTCGTTTGATTTTACCTGGTCTTACCCACTTAAATTGAGTCTACTGGTAATATAGATGATGACACCCGTTCTTAGGGAATCTTCTTTACCTCATCGGTAGTACCACTTGTTTTGTCAGACTTTACGTCATGAACCTACGTAAAGTTTTTGTTGTCTTACTAAAGACAAGTAGAAGTTCCGTTTGGTAAGTTATAGTGTCATTAGGTTCAGATACGGGGTTGGTCATTACGACTTCTTCGACTTCAACTTGCCAAGATACTTTTCGAGGTTCTGGAAGATCTTGATTATGGGGGGTTTTCTACAGGAAAAGTAATATCCCCTGACCTTATGCTTTCATGCTTCAGTTCTTAATGGACCTCATTGTCCGTTTAAACCGGAACCTCCTGTCTTACTTCGTCTCGTTTCCGATTATCTCAAAACGGTTCTCTTGCGTGACCAGTATCGTTTGTGGGAGAAGGTTGTTGTGTTCTCTTCTGAGATGTGTACCTGTAGTGGTTTACCAGTTATGGTTTTAGTCTGACTAATATAAGAAACGTCGGTTTCTACCTCTTCAAGATGTGTCGTTTTTGTTCTGGTCCTCGACTGACACCGAGTCTAGTACTTGAGGAATAACGGTTTAAGTCTGAATTTGACTTCTTTCATCCCTTTTGGTGACCCGGTAAGTCCATACTGGATTCAGTTTAGGGAATGTTAATATGTCACCTTCACTCTTTATCTAGGTTCCCTAATCTAGACTATCTGTCTCACGGACTTCTTGATACCTGTCTACAAGTACTGTAACATGTCCTCTGTCCCTAGTTCTGGTAGAGATTCCTTTTCTTTACGTTTTTCCGTTTTATCAACAGACTCCTCCGAAATGTTTATCGAGACTTATCTTCTCTTCGTTTACCGTTTCCTCTTTTGCTTTCTATATACGTAAATTTACGTCGTAAGGTTTGTTATCGTTCCTCTCTATTCTTTCGGAAGGAGTCACTAGTTACGTTTCTTTATCTCCTTTTGTTATCTTACCCTTTCAGATCTCTAGAGAAGTTCTTTTGATCTCTATGGTTCCCTTGTAAAGTACGTTTCTACCCGTGTTATTTCCTGTCTTTACCATACCTGGACTGTCTTCGTCTTCTATAATTCTTCTCCATCGTTCTTATGTGTCTTCTTGACATGTTTTTTCTAGAAGTACTGGGTCTATCAGTACTACCACACTAGTGGTTGGATCTCGGTCTGTAGGACCTTATTCTTCAGTTCAGTCAGAATCCTTCGTAGTGATACTTGTTTCGATCACCTCCGTTATCTTAAGGTCAACTCGATAAAGTTTAGGATTTTCTACTACGACACTTTCACGACGTGAGTTTAAACCTTTTGAGTCGTCACCGGTGTCCTGACCTTTTCCAGTCAAAAGTAAGGTCAGGGGGTTTTTTCCGTTACGGTTTCTTACAAGTTTGATGGTGTGTTAATGTGAGTAGAGAGTATGTGTTTCATTACGAGTTTTAAGAGTTTCAGTCCGAAGTCGTCATGTACTTGGTTCTTAAAGGTCTACAAGTTCGACCTAAATCTTTTCCGTCTCTTCAGTCCCTAGTTTAACTTAGTAGTTTTCTCGTACTCTCAAGGTCTTTTTGTAGATATAGACGAAATGACAGATACGGTTTCGGAAACTGACACACCTGGTGTTGTTTGACCTTTTAAGAAGTTCTATACACTTATGGTCCGGTGGACTGGACAGAGAACTCTTTAGACATACGTCCAGTCTTTCGTTGTCAATCTTGACCTGTACCTTGTTTTCTGACCAAGGTTTATCTTTTTCCTCATACAGTTCCGACATATAACAGTGGGACGAATAAATTGAATATACGTCTCATGTAGTACTCTTTGCGACCCGACCTTCTTTGTGTTCGACCTTAGTTCTAACGACCCTCTTTATAGTTATTGGAGTCTATACGTCTACTGTGGTGGGAATACCGTCTTTCACTTCTCCTTGATTTCTCGGAGAACTACTTTCACTTTCTTCTCTCATCTTTTCAACCGAATTTCGAGTTGTAAGTCTTTTGATTCTAGTACCGTAGGTCAGGGTAGTGAAGTACCCTTTATCTACCCCTTTGTCACCTTTGTCACCCACTGAAATAAAAGAACACGACCTTTTAGTGACGTTTACCACTAACGTCTGTACCATAATTTTCTGCGAATGAGGAACCTTCTTTTCAATACTGGTTGGATCTGTCGTATAATTTTTGGTCTCTGTAATGAAGCGGTTGTTCCAGACAGATCAGTCCCGATACTAAAAAGGTCATCAGTACATACCTACACTCTCAACCTGATATTTTTTTCGACTCGTGGCTTCTTCACTACGTAAACTTGATACCACAACCTCTTCTGAGAACTCTCAGGGAACCTGACGTTCCTCTAGGTTGGTCAGGTAGGATTTCCTCTAGTCAAGACTTATAAGTAACCTTCCTGACTACGATTTCGACTTTGAGGTTATAAAACCGGTGGACTACACTTCTTGACTGAGTAAACTTTTCTGAGACTACGACCGTTTCTAACTTCCGTCCTCCTCTTCCCCTGTTGTCTCCTACTCTACCAGTCTACCGTAGTGACTGAGTTACCTGTACTCAAACTCATTTGAGACCCTCAACCGCTACCTGTCCCTCCGGACCGCACGACGTCAGGTACTCCAGTGTTTCTCAGCCTGTACTGACTCCTTGACTTGACTTGACTCCAACTATGTCTCTTAGTATTAAATTGTCTCGTCTTTGGAGAGATCGACTCCCATCCTTTCGTATTTTACATTAATTGTTTAATCGACCTCCGAGTTACACCCGTTCAGACTCTCAATTACTGAGGTTCCCATCGGGACAACACCACAACCCCCTTATAAGAATACACTCAAAATGGAGGTTCTAGAAAGACAGTTCCCCTCTCTTTTCCATTGATGAAACTCGTTGTCTCGTAAGACACGAATTGTTCTTGACGGGAGTCTCTTTAATAAAATAGTCTCATATTGGAGATCCCTGAAATAATCGGATTGGTTGACTCTTCTTTTTATGGGTTAAAGTCGGGAAAGATCGGTAAGGTGTGTTGGATTCTCCTGCTCTTTTCTTTTTTTTGTTTTGTTTGTTTGTTTGTTTTTTTGGGACTCCTCGTGAACACTTTAAAGATCGGGTCATCCGTGTCCGAGTGATTTTCTGACTCCGGATTAGTATCCTGATCTCTTGAGAAGAAGAAGGGGATGTTGATTGGTGGTACAATGGTGTCCAAGAAAATATGTCCTGTAGTACAAGGGGAAATTTGTTTTTATATATCGTACATAATTTTTCGTGTCTTGTGTCAGCCTTCTCTGTCTCTTTCGTAGTCTTGGTCTGGGTCTATACGATTCCCATAACCATAATAGTCTGGTACTTAAATTTTGTTGAGACTATGTGATTCCCGAGGTTACCTTTCCATCTGTTGTACATTTATTTCTACCCATTATGTTTGTCTCTCTACCTTTAAGATTCTTAGCTTTGTCTTTACGATCTTCGATTTTTGTGATTGTCCTTACTTACGGAAGCTACCCAAGTAATCCTCTAATATGTGTCGACTCCTTTCTTAGGGACTCGAAACCCTAAACAGTCATCTTTGAAAGTTTTAACCATTCGTCTCTTTTTTAACCCCTTTTTTTATATTTATACGTTCTTGCTACCCTGTTGATGTTTTCAAAACTGTATACCCATTATCCTTACGGTCTTTCTTTTGTTGTCTTCTCTATAAACTTAATTATTACTGACTCTTAAAGGAGGTTTAATTACAGTTTAACGTTTGGTATCTAGGTCCTTCGAACTCATGTACTTCGTCTTATTCAATAAAAAATTTTTGAAGTTTTTGATATGAATTGACACATCATATGAGTTTGACCTCTTTTACTTTAAATAGAAAGGAGAACTTTCTTCGATCTCCTTTTTTGTGGAATGGATATCTCTTTGTTTCCATTTTCAATGTAGGTCAAATAAGAGTCTTTGATACGTTCGTTTTTTCTCTCACTTTATAAATTTCACAACTCTGTTTTGTGTGTATGTGTGGTTGACATAAGATACTTTAATAGGAAGTTTTCACTTTCTATTTATTTCCGTAAGAGTCTAATTGTTTTAACTCTCTTAACAACGGTCATATGGACGGAACGTTTTCAAAATTTTCAAAAAGTCTCTCTTCCTTTACTATATCCAGTCTTTGAGTCTACATGTTTTCATCATAAGTGTCGTAAAAGTGGTCCTCATCAAAGGTAGAATTCTTGGTTGGGATGGGAGGGTGGGGGGTGAAAAAAAAAAAAAAAANGGGGAAAAAAAAAAAAAAAAAAAAACGAGTAAGTATTCCTCGTTGAGGAGTAGACAAGTTCAAAATAGTCCTTTGACATCGTTAAGGAAGTGTAGAAGTCCGAGGTGAAGGTCGAGAGAACGATAAAGGTGGTGTAGACGTCAAGGAAAGGGGTGATTTCAGAACCTGGGGAGTTTCAGTAGGTAAATTTCGATATTAGTTGAAGAAGGTTTGAGGACACTTACAATTATACAACTGGAAAAGGTCACTGAGTACTTACAAGAATTACCGTAGATCTTACCTAGAAACGGGTCTAGGTAGTCTCTTTAGTGATATTTACTGTAGTTATTTTACACAAAGAATTTATTCTTCTTTAAAAGAGAACTTTTCTCTTTAATGAGGAACTATGTACTCGACGTCTTACCTACAACACACCCCTCCGTACTTATATAAAATAGAGAGGTTGACTCGAGAACCCACTGGTTAAACGTAACAGTTACCTGTCATAATAAAACTTTAAAAAAGACTCGTCAACCAGAATTGTCCCCTGAATTTTACAACTCATTTGTTTTTTTTTACAATATTTGTTTACACGACAGTAGGTCCGGAACAACAAGTTCTAATCTAAATCGTAATAAGAATTCCCGGGATCCTGAAAACCTTACCATTTACTTTTAACCGAAGTTGAATTCCAGTAATCGGGAATTCAATGAGGACAGGAAACTTCGGTCCATAACTGAAGAGGAGAGATTGGTACTTTCACGATCTACTACAGAAGAAGGTTATCTTCTGACAAAATAGACGTGACATTTAGACAACAAAGTAAATCAGTAACAGTAGCTTAATAAAATCGAGCTATCAGACGTATTGAACGTCGTCGAAGATATAGTCGTAATGGAGCGTGAAACTACACTACCTCTACCACAGAAAGGAATTTTGAGTACGTTGGAGATGATCGAAGTTTTAAAAGAAGACGTCGAAAGAGTAGAGAGAGTCGAAAGTATCTGAACCTTTCTCTATCTCAGAACGAGATGATCCAAAACCAAATACCCTTACAACACCGAACAAACTCCCGAGGGTCCACCGTGTCACCATTTCTTAGACGGACGGTCACGTCCTCCGTGTTCTCTGTGTCAAAACTAAGGACCCAACCCTTCCAGGGGACCTCATCCTTTACCGTTGGGTGACGTCATAAGAACGGGCCTTTTAAGGTACCTATCTCCTCGGACCTCCCGATGTCAGGTGGCCCGACGTTTCTCAGTCTGTCCTGATTCGCGTCTGTGTGTGTGTGCACCGACCAAAGTAGAAGATAGGTCTGGTAATTTTGGAAGAGGTGTATTCGTTATTCCAACAAATTAAAGGAATAGTTGTATAAAAAACAACAAATCTTTTTAGACTTTTAGGTAGATTCGAAGGTGGAACAAAGACAAATCAACGATTCAGCACAGACTGGGAAACACTGGGGTACCAAACATTGGGTAGTCCGAGGAGACAGGTACCCTAAAGGGTCCGTCCTTATGACCTCACCCAACGGTAAAGGAAGAGATCCCATAGAAGGAACCGTACAAACGACCTTATCGTGAAAATTAAAGGAAGTTTTTGGAAAGGAAGCGTAAATCTTGAACCGATTGACCATTTTCTCCGGGTAGTACCCGGAAGTACCCAATCCGAAAGTTGCACGGAAGGAGAGATTCGAATTAGTAAAGATTGAAAACTAAATTTTACCCTCTGGACACTGAGAAGGAAAGTGAATTCATGAACCTCTAATAACATCTCAATAATCATCCGGATTAAAGTCATTACAACACAGAGCCTTATCCCTCCGACTTCTTCGGGGTGTAAGACCCTGTATGTTACGTGGAATTATTTGAATCTTCTATTTTTAGTATGTTACATACGAGAGTCTGGTTTCATCTGAATTTCATATTAAACAATTGTCTTTCCGTCCACCTTTTAGGGGTTTATGAACCTCTAATTGGTTATTGTACACAAGATTCGTTGTGTACTCAGTTTTTGCTTTGGAGCACTCTGTAAAGACTTATAATACTCGATTTAATGTCACTTCGATATTGAATGGTTTCAAACACCCTATATGACTTTTGTCACGAGTCTCCCTTTTCATATCGTAAATTACGTACATAATCTTTTCTTCTTTTTAGATTTTTAGGTAGATTCGAAGGCGGAACAACGACAAATCAACGACAGTACAGGTTGAGAAACACTGGGGTACCTAACAATGGTAGTCCGAGGAGACAGGTACTCTAAAAGGTCCGTTCTTATGACCTCACCCAACGGTAAAGGAAGAGGTTTTTTTTTTTCTTTTCTTTTTTCTTTTATGTTAGTAATTATAGTCTCTTTACCTTGTAGTGACATCTAGGATACCCGTAACTTTGCAATTATTTCTTTATGATGTCTGTTGAAACACAGGTGTTTAAAATATTAAATCTTCTTCACCTGATCACGGAACTTCCTGTGCAAACGGTTTTGCATGTGTTTTTCTTTATCCATTAGCCTTATTCTGATACAGTTAATTTCTTTAACTTAGTTGTTAATTATTGGAGGGGTTTGTCATTCATAGTCCGAGTCTACTAAAGTGACCACTTAAGACGACTTGTAAATTCCTTCTTTAATATGGATAAAAGACGTCAGAAAAGGTCTTATATCTTCGTCTTCCTTCGAACGGTTGAGTACTCAGATCGTAATGAGGGGATGGTTTTGGTTTCTGTAATGTCCTTTTTTTTTTGTTGTTGTTCTGACATCTGGTCATGGAGACTACTTGTATCTACGTCTTTAAGAGTTACTACATTAAGAGATAATTGTTTATCTCGAGACATCATCTCGGACTTCAGTCCGTTTAACTAAGGAGGACAAGGTAAGAAGAAAGAGTTCTAACGAAACCGATAAACTCCAAAAAACATAAAGGTATGTTTAGAACTTTAATAAACAAGATCAAGACACTTTTTATAACGACTATCGAAGTATCCCTAACGTAACTTAAACATTTAACGAAACCCATCATATGAGTAAAAGTGATATAACTAAGAAGGCTAGGTACTTGTACCATATAAAGAGGTAGATAATCACAGGAGAAACTAAAGAAAGTAGTCACAAAATATCAAAAGATATATATCCAGAAATCAAAGAAATCCATCTATATAAGGATTCATAAAATAAGAAAAGCAACGTTACCACTTACCTTAACAAAGGAATTAAAGA
>SJYO01016727.1:874095-956413 GCA_006410555.1 Capra ibex
GTCTTTGATATTTTGAGGATCTCCTCTTGTATCCGTTTTGTGAGAGTCTGTATTTAGTGTCGTCCTAGGAGATACTAGGTGGAGGGTCTTAAGACCTTTATTTTCGTTTTTATTTGTTTACCCTAGATTAATTTTAATTTTCGAAGACGTGTTGTTTCCTTTGGTATCCGTTCCACCTTTCTGTCGGAAGTCTTACCCTCTTTTATTATCGTTTACTTTGTTGACTGTTTGTTGATTAGAGTTTTTATATGTTCGTTGAATACGTCGAGTTAAGGTCTTTTTATTTGCTGGGTTAGTTTTTTACCCGGTTTCTTGATTTATCTGTAAAGAGGTTTCTTCTGTATGCCTACCGATTGTTTGTGTACTTTTCTACGAGTTGTAGTGAGTAATAATCTCTTTACGTTTAGTTTTGGTGTTACTCCATGGTGAAGTGTGGTCAGTCTTACCGACACTAGGTTTTTAGACGTTCGTTATTTACGACCTCTCCCACAGCTCTTTTCCCTTGGGAGGATGTGACAACCACTCTTACGTTTGATCATGTCGGTGATACCTCTTGTCACACCTCTAAGGAAATTTTTAACGTTTATCTTGATGGAATACTGGGTCGTCAGGGTGACGACCCATATGTGTGGCTCCTTTGGTCTTAACTTTCTCTGTGTACATGGGGTTACAAGTAGCGCCGTGACAAATATTATCGGTCCTGTACCTTTGTTGGATCTACAGGTAGTCGTCTACTTACCTATTCTTTCGACACCATGTATATGTGTTACCTCATAATGAGTCGGCAATTTTTCTTATGTAAACTTAGTCAAGACTACTCTACCTACTTTGACCTCGGCTAATATGTCTCACTTCATTCGGTCTTTCTTTTTGTGGTTATGTCATATGATTGTGTATATATACCTTAAATCTTTCTACCGTTACTACTGGGACGTACGTTCTGTCGTTTTTTCTGTGTCTACACATTTCACCTGAAAACCTGAGTCTCCCTCTCCCTCTCCCACCCTACTAAACCCTCTTACCGTAACTTTGTACATATGATAGTACCTTCTTAACTTAGTGGTCAGATACAGGTTATGTCCTATATCGTACGAACCCCGACCACGTGCCCCTACTGGGTCTCCCTACAACACCCCTCCCTCCACCCTCCCCCCAAGTACAAACCCTAGCGTACATGTGGACACCACCTAAGCACAGTTACATACCGTTTTGGTTATGTCATAACATTTCATTTTATTTCATTTTTTATTTTTAATTTTTTTTCTTTTTCTTTTTTTTATGTTTATCTGGAGTTGTTGTATATTTTCCTTAATACGAAGTGTTGGTACACCCTAAATAGGATCCATACGTTAAAACCGAGCGTAAACTTTTACTGAATTACATTAGGTAGTGTAGTTTTTCTATTTCTTTTTAGTGTACTAGTATAGTTATCTACACCCTTTTCGTAAACTGTTTTAGGTCGTAAGTAAGTACTATTTTTGAAAGTCGTTTAATGTCTCCTCTTGAAGGAGTTAAACTGTTTCTTGTAGTTGATTTTTAGATGTCGACGATAGTATTAATTAGAACTCTTTTGTCGAAAGGGACATTCTTACGGGAGAATGGTGAGGAAAAGTTATAACATAGCCTTCAGGATCGATTATGTCATTCTGTTCTTTTCGCAATTTTCCCATATGTTCCGTATGTCTAACCCTTTCTTCTTTATTTTGTTGGAAACAAGTGTCTACGGTATTAGTAGACACATTTTTTAGGTTTCTTATTTCCCTTTTTTTGAGGACATTGTTGATTTATCGCTCACATTATTCTAACGTCCTATGTCCCAATTATACGTTTTAAGTTCCCAAAAAAAGGATTAATGGTTGTTACTTGTTTACCTTAAACTTCACTTTTTGTATGGTGGTAAATATGATCATAAGGGGTTTTACTCTATGGAAGTATATTTAGATTGTTTTATACATATTATCAATGTACTCCTTTTGACGTTTTAAGACTTCTCTCTTAAATTTCTTTTTCGATTTACATATATCTAAAAGGTACAACTACCTTCTGAGTTATAACAGTTCTACAATCGAGTAGAGTTGAACTAGATATCTAAGATACATTGAGGTCAGTTTTAAGGATGTACAATAAGGTACCTATAGTTGTCCGAGTAAGATTTTAAATATATCTATCCGTTTTCTGGTTCTTGTTGATCGAGTCATAACTTCCTCTTTTTAATTTTTAACCTCTTGTCTGGGATGAGTGAATGTTCTGAATGATATTTGGACTTCATTAGTTCTGTCACTCTAAACCAATTGTACTTCAGGTATATAATTACCTTGTCTTATCTCCCGAGTCTTTATCAAGGTGTATTTGTATCAGTTGACCATAAACTGGTTCGTCGTTTCCGTTGGGTCACCTTCTTCCTATCAGACTACCATCCAGATGATAACCTGTATGTATACGTTTTGTGTAATTAGATCTAGTCTGGAACACGGGTACTATTTTTAATTGAGTTTCACCTAGTATCTGGATTTACATTTTACGTTTTGTTACTCTGAGTATCTTCCATTGTATCCTCTTTTAGATCTACTGGAATCAATACCACTAATGAATCCTTTTTGTCCTTTAGGTACTTATTAACCATTCAACTTGAAGAAATTGTAACTTTTGGAGACGAGACACTTTTGTTACAGTTCTCTAACTCGTGTGTTCGGTGTTTGACCCTTTTTTTATAAATGTTTTGTGTAGACAAAACATTGTTGATATGTTTTATATGGTTCTTGAATGAAAAAATTTGAAAATAACCCAATATCAACTAAATAGTACAAGACAACCAAAGTATATATGTTGTCTCACTTAGACAATATGTATATGTACATAGGGGAGAAAATTTTTAACAAAAGAACATACCCGGTAATATCTCATAACTCATCTCAAGGGACACGATATGACATCCAGGAATAATCAATAAATAAAATACATATAATTATCATCATACATATATAGTTAGGATTAGAATGTGAAATAGGGAGGGGTGTGGGAATGAGGGGTCATTGGTGTTCAAATAAAAGATGTAGATATTGAGATAAAGAGAAAACACGAACGTACACACGATTCGGAGAAGTCAGCACAGACTGACGTCGGGTGGTCCGAAGAGACAGGTACCCTGAGAGGTCCGGTCTTGTGAGATCACCCAACGGTAGGGGAGGAGAAAGACAAAACATCTATTCAAGTAAACATCTGAAAAATTCTAATATGTATATTCATTATAGTATACTATAAACAGAAAGAGACAGACCGGATGAAGTAATACTGTAAGAAATCCGGGTAGGTACAACGACGTTTACCGTAATAAAGTAAGAAAAAATACCGACTTATGATAAAGTAGCACATATGTATGATGTAGAAGAAATAGACAAGGAGACAACTTCCTGTAAATCTAACGAAGGTATAGGACCGATAATATTTATCACGACGTCACTTATAACCCCACGTACATAGAAAAGTTAATACTAAAAGAGATCTATATACGGATCCTCACCCTAACACCCTAACATACCATCGAGAAAAAAATCAAAAAATTCCTTGGAGGTATGACAAGAGGTATCACTGAAATGGTCAAACGTAAGGGTGATGGTCACATCCTCCGAAAAGAAAAGAGGTGTCGGAGAGATCGTAAATGATAAACATTTATTTTATATGATTCTTGAGATTTTTGAGTCATTATTCTTTTGTCTGTTGGACTAATTTTTACCTACTTTCTGGAATTTTCCGTGGAGTGACTTCTTTTATATGTCTACCGTTTATTCATATATTATTACAAGGGTTGTAGTATACAGTAATGACTTAACGTTTAATGTTGTTATTTTATGGTGATATGTAGGTAATCTTATCGGTCTCTAGGTTTTGTGACTGGGGTCTACGACCACTCCTCTATCTTGATGTCCTTGAGAGTAAGTAGTGACGATTCTTGTGTTTTACCACGTCGGTTAAACCTTCTGTCAAACCGTCAAAAAATGTTTTGAACTATATGAGATTGATATACTAAGTCGTCAGTGAGAGGAACCATAAAAAAATGTGTTTACCCGACTTTGTAAAACGGGTGTTTTTGGACGTGTGTTTACAAATATTGTCGAAACAGGTATTGACGGTCTTAAACCCCCTCATGAAACCTGACGTTCCTCTAGGGTGGTCAGGTAAGATTTCCTCTAGTCAGGACCCACAAGAAACCTTCCTTACTACGATTTCGACTTTGAGGCTATGAAACCGGTGGAGTACGCTTCTCAACTGAGTGACCTTTTCTGAGACTACGACCCTCCCTAACCCCCGTCCTCCTCTTCCCCTACTGTCTCCTACTCTACCGACCTACCGTAGTGGCTTAGTTGACTGTGTCCAAACCCACTTGAGGCCCTCAACCACTACCTGTCCCTCCGGACCACACGACGTTAAGTACCCCAGCGTTTCTCAGTCTGTACTGACTCGCTGACTTGACCTGACTTACGAATTGGATAAACACTCATAGTATGAGGACAAAGAAGGTTTGAGAGGTAGTAGAGTATTTGAAATGACTTAATATCAGTTGTATGGTCTTTCACGTGTTTAGAAACTTCCCATGTGTCAAGGTACTTACATCTGTTTATATACGTGACCTTTCGGTAGTGAGTCTACTTTTATTATATTTTCTCGAAACGTGTTATACTGAAATGACTAGGAAGAAGACGAGAAACCGTATCAGTTATTCCGTCTTTATCTACAAAAAGACCTTGAGAGAGCGAAATGGCTACTATGTCACCTACAACCGTTAAACTAGAGACCAGACCAAGGAGACTGAAAAGATTTTGGTCGAACTTGTAGACCTTCAAGTACCAAGTGCATAACGACTACTGACCGAACCTCTTAAAACTCGTAAGGAAATGATCACACACTCTACTCACATTAACACGTCACAAAACTCGTAAGAAACCATGACAAGAAGAAACTCTAATTTTACTTTTGACTGGAAAAGGTCAGGACACCGGTGACGACTCAAAAGGTTTACACGACCGTATAACTCACGTCGTGAAAGTGTCGTAGTAGAAGGTCCTAAACTTTATCGAGTTGATCTTAAGGTAGTGGAGGTGATCGAAACAAGCATCACTACGAAGGATTCCAGGGGAACTGAAACGTAAGGTCCTACAGACCGAGATCCACTCACTAGTGTGTTAGTACTAATAGACCCAGTACTTCTAGAAAAAACATGTTAAGACAAATAAGGACGGTGGAGAAGAATAATAGAAGACGAAGACAATCCAGGGATGGTAAAGACAGGAAATAACACGGGTAGAAACGTACTTTACAAGGGAACCATAGAGAATTAAAAGAACTTCTCTAGAGATCGGAAAGGGTAAGACAACAAACGGAGATAAAGAAACGTAACTAACGACTCCTTCCGAAGTGACTCCTTCCGAAAGAATAGGGAGGAACGATAAGAAACCTTGAGACGTAAGTCTACGAATATCGAAAGGAAAAGAGGAAACGAAAAACTAAGAGGAACCTTCTTTTCAATACTGGTTGGATCTGTCGTATAATTTTTCGTCTCTGAAAAATTGAAACAACTGTTTCCAGGTAGATCAGTTCCGATACCAAAAAGGTCATCAGTACATACCTACACTCTCAACCTGACATTTCTTTCGACTCGCGTCTTCTTAACTACGAAAACTTGACACCACAACCTCTTCTGAGAACTCAGAGGGAACGTGACGTTCCTCTAGGTTGGTCAGGTAGGATTTCCTCTAGTCAGGACCCACAAGTAACCATGTTGACTACAACTTCGACTTTGAGGTCATGAAACCGATGGACTACGCTTCTTGACTGAGTAAACTTTTCTGGGACTACGACCCTTTCTGACTCCCGTCCTCCTCTTCCGCTGTTGTCACCTACTCTGTCAACCTACCGTAGTGGCTGAGTTACCTGTACTCAAACCATTTGACCTCAACCACTACCTGTCCCTCTGGACCGCACGACGCCAAGTACCCTAGCGTTTCTCAGCCTGTGCTGACTCGTTGATTTTACTTGACGTAAAGACGAGAACACGATCTGAATAGTATATAAAATGAAGATGTAAACATAATAAAAATGAATTTTCCGTTTTCAGAAAAGGAAAAAAAAGTCAATTTTGTTAGGGAACATAAAAAGGTGTATAAGAGACTAAGAGATGTAAAGAAAGACCGTCAGACTCGAAGGTACACCATATGAAATGGAAGTCGGATTTTTGGAAGGAAATCATAAAGAACAACACATCAATAAGATCGTCAATTAAGAGAGTCGAAAATAAACAGACTTTTACAGATTTTTAACTTCATGTAAATTGTATATTGTAATCTAATCAAAGTCCACGTATTGTCACTAAACTATAAACATGTATAACGTTTTAATAGTGGTGTTATGTAGACACCTACTTTTGAAAATTCTAGATAAGAGAATCGTCAAAAGTTTTTCCGTTATGTCACTGAATGACATCAGTGTTACGACATGCGATGGAAGTGTACTGAATATTCGGATTGGGATTGAGAAGTATAACATGTAAGAAACCCAAAATTGTATATATAAATTACTATACGTATGTATTATTAAAGTCACGAGATTTTAAAAGGACACGAGATGAATAAGTAAGGAGGAAGTAGGACCTTAGGGGACCGTTGGTGACTAAACAAGGTATCAAAACATTTGAAATTTTTTAAGGAGGAATAAGAACCTCTGGAAGGAGGGTCTCTGAAGTAAAAAGACGAAGGTAGAAACACGAACAAAAGATCCAGACACCTTTTGACATAAGATCTCGAAAGTTACGAGAGGACTAAAGTCAGGGGGCAAAGGTTCTAATTTTAGAAAGTGGAAAAGACCAAAGGAGGACCAAAACAATCACATGTAGGAGTTCATTAACGGATTTTCTTTCCTATGTACTCTCGATTTGAACGTCACATACACAGACTGAGAAACGCTGGGACACCTGACCGGACGGTCCGAAGAGACAGGAACCCTAAGAGGTCCGTTCTTATGACCTCACCTAACCGTATAGGAGGAGGTCCCCTTAGAAGGACTGGGTCCCTAGTTTCGACCCAGAGGACGTAACGTCCACCTAAGAAATGATAGACTCGGTGGTCACCTCGGGTCGGGAGTCTGGAGTGTATAATAAGGGAAATTATTAAACATAGTTTGTGGTTGACTCAATAGGTAAGTTATATCTATAAATCAAACGACGGTAATTTTTTACACCGTGGTACGGTGATACTCAAAGTCATTTAAACTCTTAAGTATAATACTGGTTAGTGGAATAAGGAACACTTTTTGACGACATTCTATATTTTACTTCATTTGGAGTAGTATAACGATACTGTAAAAATTTTTCACTATACCCTTTCAAATAGTGAAAATTCATAAGTGTATATCAAAATTTTAAAAAGAATTATTTTTATGAAGAAAATTCAACTGTTTCTCAAACATTGTATACTAAGTACAGATTAAGATATAATAGATACAGATCTATCTATATAGTTATACACGAAAAAATATAAAGTCCTCCATATGAAAAATACTATACCACACATCAGACCCGTAAGAGTCCGGGACTTCAAGAAGGATTACCTTCAAATAAACCTGATAATCAATAGAAAATAACACGGGAATAACCCCCCTTTGAACACCTTTTGTAATCTGATGGAAGTCACGGACTTTAAGGAGGAGAGGAACCATTCACTTATTAATCGAAAATAAACAGTAATTGATATACATTTAATACTGATATAAGATAAGTCTCATCTATATTAAATCTTGATAAAGTTACATTATACTAGATATATCGAAAAAATATAAACATGAATGATATATACACATATATATCGAACGAATATCTTCATAAATAAGAGATATGTGTCTAAAAGGGACTTTATATAAAAATTTATTAAATTTATACGAGTTATATACTAATAACAACGAAATAGTAAATTATCCTGTAAAAATTTAATTGAAAATGTACAAAATATCTTTTCCCTTTTAAACTTTCTTTGACTTAAAAAGATATCTACTGGATTAAGTTTATTTTAAACAATAACAAATCAGTGATTCAGTACAAGTTGAGAAACGTTAGGGTACCTGACATCGGGTGTTCAGAAGAGACAGGTACACTAAAGGGTCCGTTCTTATGACCTCACCCAACGGTAAAGGATGACGTCCCCTAGAAGGGTTGGGACCCTAGCTTGGACGAAGAGGACTAACCGTCCACATAAGAAATGGTAACTCGGTGGACCCTTCGGGAGTTTATGGTAATGTTCTAAGTTTATGATAGCACTGATCCCGTGGTTTTACAAAATATCAAGAACCCACTCAAGGAACCCGTAGAGGTGATACATATAAGTGACCATATAGTAGACGGATTTGTTACAATATGGCATAAAGAAGTAGTGGTAACAATACATTGAGAGGTCCATCTGTTCTCCTTTTAATCGCCTTTTTGTAGAAAATCTCCATAAAATATAGAAGATTCATAAGTTATGTAAGATTATAAACCAATGACGGTTTTCTCCATTAGTGAGGTAGAGATTGTGGGAAAGACACAAGTATTGTACGAAGTCGTGGAGTGTTCATAAATGACCTAGAGAAAAGGTGAAGAGGTTCCGAAGGTGAGATCAGGATCGAGTCCGATAATCAAAGATTGGTAAGGTACTTGATACCGTCTCGGAAAAAAGACCAGGGAGGAATCAAAATACAGATAGAGTAAATGGTTATGGTAGTGTATCTGTCACGTTGTGAGCAATAGAGTGAAGGACGGAATTTGAATAGGTGTCACGAATTGAGACGGTTTTGACCCCTTTCATCTTTCATGAGACGGTTTCCTTCGAAAGGTACTAGACCGGGGAGGACGGGTAAGGGGTGAGGGTTGATCAGGAATTACAAAGTAGCTATGACTTAATGAACAAAGTGTGGTAACTCTATATAGTAAAGATAGAGGTAAGGAAATACGACAGAGGAGATGAACATACATTGGATAGGAAGTGGTTTCATTACTTTCTATGTCACACAAACTTCTTCCCTACAATTTGTAAAGACAAAAGACAGAATCTTTTTACTTGACTTAGTCTGTACCAAATAAAAAAAAGAAGATTCCCTACAATGACCGACCAAAACCGCAATTCTTACAAGGTAAGGAGTCACTATAGTGGATATAATCATTACTTGACAGAAGTTGAAATTCTTTATGACGGGAGTGGTAATAAGATCATGCTCGACCCGAACCTGAGCTAGGTGTCCATCTAAAGGTTAATGTAGAACTTATACCAATGAAATTTATAATCTCCGACTACCCTTTCTTTTTATCCGTCTTAAAAAGAATATCAACAAAGTCCATCTCGTTTTGATTCTGTTTCTTGTTTCTAAAACGTCTTTATAACCACGGAATCACAGATGTAGACTAGTATAATGATTATACTTTAGTGACACTACATTCTAGAGATAATCATTATCAGAAATTAATAAATATATCTCTATCTACAGGGAATACGTTGTAAACATAATAAAACCTCAACACCGAAAAGACACCTCTCGAGAAATGAAAAGTCAATTGTCTCCTATTCCAGTAGGGTATTTTCCAATAACCAAGACAAAACAAAAAAGTCTTACTAATACTTAAAGTTATTATAATAAGAAAGTCCTTAAAAAGGGTGTCTTGATACAAGGACTAATATAAAAATATTTTCGATTAGAAAATTTTATAAAGAGTTTTATAATGATAGTTCCTTAGTATTTAATCAAAAAATTTCTACCTATAAGTGTTTATATTGTCGATAGGTCCTATATTGTTCACACCGTTTATATATTCTAACCACTTTCATAAACTTCTCGTATTTATTAATATCTGTCACTATTAAATAATATAATAGGTCATTTTTTAAACTTGGTTACTCTTTTAAACTTTTAAAAGGGAAAATCAATTAATACGTAAAAATACACTAAAAGAGGAAACCGTACAATA
This sequence comes from Capra ibex, assembly GCA_006410555.1. Lineage (NCBI taxonomy): Eukaryota > Metazoa > Chordata > Mammalia > Artiodactyla > Bovidae > Capra > Capra ibex. Next base: position 884,078 of record SJYO01016727.1, read on the forward strand.
TTAATACTGTGATTAGTGTGTTAAGTAGGGATTTTCAATTGACTACCTTTGTTTGGATATCCTATGAAAGTAATATGATAAATGATCCTTCTAATTTCTTCCATCTTTATAAATAAATTAGTGTCTTTTGACTCAGTAAAATTATTATCTTGTCGTAAAATATTATATACTTCATCAAATATTAGGTTATATACTACTGTATATTTTACTCGACATAATCATAAATTTCGTGTACCTTATAGACCCTCTAAATTTAAATTATTCTAATAGTGAGTTTTTTCTAATATATTAAGTTATAAACGAATTTTATTAAAAGAATAACCGGTGATGTTCGAACAGATTCACACTGATACAAATATAAAGTCCGAAACTTCTTAAACTTCGCTCAAACAAAGTCTAACAGATACCCAGGTACAGATTACCTCCGAACAAGTTGACGACAATAAAGGGTGAAGGAATACTTAAAAGGGACCTTCACCCCTAAAGACAACCCCATTGAAAAAGAGTAAAAAGAGATACCTTTATCAGTCAATTTTACGAACCAATAACTTTATAAGTCTTATAACATATCTTTTCAAATAGTAATTTTAAGAAAAATGACATCATCTCTTAGAACCTTTAGTTAAACAGTCTTTATCTGAGTACAGGAGTTAGATGATATAGGAACTGTTTATAAGTATCAAGGATTCACAAATTACGATTCCATTAAGTGAAATAGTCAAATAAAAAAGAGGATATAACATTAGATAGAGGTCAAAAAATAAACAAAACCAATACGACCTAGAAGTAACGATACACCCAAAAAGAGATCGACGTCACGTGTCCGAAGAATAACGTCACCGAAGAGAACAACGACTCGTGTCCGAGATCCCACTTGTCCGAAGTCATCAACACCATGTTCCGAGTCATCGGCACCAAGAGTCCGAGAGTTCGTGTTCGAGTCATCAATACCACCCGAATCAACGAGGCACCGTAGACCCTAGAAGGTCTGGTCCCTAGTTTGGGTACAGAGGACGTAACCGTCTACCTAAGAAATGGTGACTCGGTGGTCTCTTCGGGACCAAAAAAAAAAAATCAAAAATAGAAAACCGAAACGACCCAGAAGGAACGACACACATTAGAAAGAGGTCAATGTCGCTAACCGCTGACTAGAGATCAACATCACGTGTCCGAAGTAACGACACCAAAGAGAATAACGTCTTGTGTCCGACATTCACACACCCGAAGTCATCATCTCCGTACGTCGGAGTCATCAACACGACGTGTCCGAATCAACGAGACACCGTAAACCCTAGAACCTCTGGTCTTAAGTTCGGGAACAGGGGACGTAACCGTCTACCTAAGGATTGGTGACCTGGTGGTCCTTTCAGGGATAGAGATAAAAAATTAATTAGATTACCGGAAAAGGAACATGTGATATACACGTGTATATATATTATACATACATAATACATATCGTATACATAAAATACATACACTTTTTATAAAATACATCTATAATATCGATTTTGCTCGTTTGTGATAAAAGGATCTAGGATACAGGGTAGATAATAATAGATAGTAGATAAAGAAAAGTACAGGTTCAAGAAGTCTTGTTATCAGATACTAATGATAGAGATATAGAAGTTAAACAAAAGTAAAAAGTCAGGTAAATTAAAAACGGAGGTGAATGGGTAAGGTCCCCTAGGGTCATACGTAAAAGATTGATTTAATTGTTAAAAAACCACAGGAATCCACTGAGAAAATTTTAAAACTAGATAAGTTATAAATCAGCCTAGAAAGTTAGTTAGTTTCCTAACATATAGACAAAAAAAAGGTCCAGAATTTATATCGAAAATAGAGAGGAGTCAAGAGAAAATAAAACAGGAAAACATTGAGGGAAGAGGTATAGATAATCAAAAAGAAATATGAAAAGTAGATAAACGGAAACGTCATGTGTCACGTTTTACAAGAGACGAATCAAGAGATCGGAAAAGTCAGTGAGATGACAATACAGACATAGTGGATAAATAAATAAATTAAAACTGTTAATTAAAGATTCTTATTATCAATTTACAATACTTGTCTATGTCACATGAAGGCACTAAGACTCCTATAAATATCAATAAGACTTCAGTGTAAGAACAAGTGAGAACTCATATAGAGAAAGGAGTCCACATTTAAAAAGGTAAATTAATTATGCCACGGAGTTAAGTTTCATAACTGAAAGGGGTTTATAAACCACTATTAAATTACCCATGATTAAAAAATTCAACTTTGAATGACAATTAAACACTAATAAAATGGACAACCGACAACGGAAGAACGTCTCTTGTCCGGTGAGTACGATGGTTCGTTCAAAGGAATCTTCTAGTTTGACTCTAATTCTAAGAAAAAAAAAAAAATTCAACATGGTGTACCGAAAGTCCTAGAATCAAGAGGTTGGTCCATAACTTGCGTCCGGTGACGTCGTTTTCTTTCGTGGTTCAGGATTGGTGTCCTAACGGTCTCTTAAGTGATTCTAATAATACGTCTAATAAATAATTCCCTCGAGAGTCATCTTTGAAGACTTATTTCTTTCGGTCTATCCTCACATCCTTTTCAGACAACAAGGTTTTGAAACGATGGGTAATTTTAGTGGACCCCTCGAAAACTTTTAGACTCATTAATCTCCTCACTACAACCCTTCTACCGTCTTATCCTTTGAGGTCGGAGTGAAAGGGTGTACTTCTATCATAGTATCGTTACACTCCTGGTCTAATGGAAATACATTGGGGTCTTTGGTGAACTCTCCAATATCGAAAGGTACGTTCGTGTTCCGGTTCTTTTCCGTGTAACCTCGTTAATCTTGTAATATAACGTGAATTGGTAGTATGGGGTACGGGGAGCGAGTCGTCTCCCGTTAGTCCTCCTTTGTGGGTTGTAAACCGAAGAGGGAGTTCTCCTTTTCTTTTTCGACCTTGTAAACAAGACGTAAGACCGAAAAATTCTCCGTTGGTTCCCTGACCCAAGACAGAGTAGACTGAACCTCGTGACTGTCTTTTCTCTCACCGTGTAAAATCTACGGACTCCAGGTGACCCATGTCTCCATTCACGACACACAACGATATGAGGTCTCTATAACGTCATGACGATTATCTGTGAACCCTATGAGACCTCATCCTTTTCCGGTTTCAGGTCGATCTATATTACGTGGTTTCGGGTCTCTTCCGTGTAAGGTCTTTTCAAACTCTCTGAAGGTCTTAGAAGTCGACCCAACTAACTACTTCCAGAAAGGGATCACTACTTCAGGTATTTTTGGTCCTCTCCACCGACAAAAAAGTTTTGGGTTTAAAGTTATTTTTTATTGTTCTGTATGTTTCGTTGTCCCTTAATCCCGAGTTAGTTTCCTTGTTTTATTTTGAGGTCTGTGGTCGGAATTTGTTTATCTTTACATAGTCAATGAGTTGTTTCTTAAGTTTTATTGACAGTATTTCTCCGGGTCATTCGAGTTTCTACAGTGTCTGTAGATTCTCTTTAGTCCTTTTATTACGTACTTGTTTCACTCTTACGGTTGTTTGTATATCTTTACCATTTTTTTTTCTTGGTTTTTATTTAAGACCTGGACATCTTTTTATGTTAATTTACTCTGTAACTGATATCCTCTAGTTGACGTCTGATTTAGTCTGTCTTTTTTCTTAGACACTTGAACTTCTATCCAGTAAACTTTAATATCTTAGTCTCCTCGTTTTACTTTTTGTTCCTCTCATTTCTCTATGACTCCTTGGACACCCTACGGTAAATTACCCGGTCAATGTGTAATACCCTCAAAGTCTTTCTCTTCTCTCTTTATTTACCAAACTTTCGGATAAACTTCTTTATTATCGGGGTTCGAAGGTTTAAACTCCTTCCTTTACCTGTATGTTTAAGTTTTACTAGTTTTTTGAGGGTAATTTTATTTTGGTTTCTCTGGATGTGACTCTTTGTATGAGTTCGACAGTTTTTAGTGTCGTTCATTCTTAGAATTTTTGTTACTTTCTTTTCGTTCTTGAGGACATTCTATTATCAACTTAAAGAGTTACCTTTGGAACGTTCGGTCTTCCCTTACCCTACTATATAAGTTTTACGATTTTCTTTTTCTTTTTTCGGGGTCGGTTGGTTCTTATAATATAGATCGTATGGTATACATTTTTGAAGTACTGTAACTTAAACCGTTACTAAAGAACCTATACTGTGATTTTAGTGTTCGTTGTTTTCACTTTTATCTACCTTGACGTACTTTGAATTTTTAAAAACGTACGTTTCCTTTGTCTTACTTTTCCGTCGTGTGTCTTACCTTCTTTTATTAATATTTGGTATATAGACCTCTCTCTAGTTATAAGTTTTATACAAATTTTTTTTGGGATATTGAGTCATTTAAAATTTTTGGACTGATATATTACCCGTTTTTTGAATGTATCTGTAAAGATGTTTCTTCTATATGTTTATCGGTTATTCGTATACTTTCACGAGTTGTAAATATTAGTAATCTCTTTCCGTTTATTCCTTTATCGTGGAGTATGAGTAATCCTACCAATGATAATTTTTTTTGATCTTTTATTGTTCGTAACTGTGTCTACACCTCTTTAATCTTATAAGTATGTTACGATAACCCATATATTTTACCTGATAAGGATACCTTTTATCAAACCTCCAAAGAGTTTTGTGAATTTCATTTTGATGGTAAATTAGGTCGTTACGGCGAAGACCCATATATAGGGTTTCTTGACCTTCATCATAGTCAAGTCAAGTCAACGAGTTAGCACGTGTGAGTGTAAGTAACGTTGTATTAAGTGTCATCGGTTCTCCATCTCCGTCGAGTTTATAGGTACCTGTCTACTTACCTATTTCTTTTATGTGTGTGTGTGTCCTTATAATGAGTCGACATTTTCTCCTTTAGGACAGTGTAAGATGTCGTACTTATTTGGAACTCCTATGATACAACCCACTTCATTCAGTCTTGTTTGTGACATGCTAAGGTGACCATATAGACCTCAGAAGTTTTAGTAGAATTGTCTTTTATCTTACCACCAACAGTCCCCGAACCCACTCTCCCCTTTTCCATGACAAGTCAATATCTCAAAACTAAAACGTTCTACTTTTACAAGATTCAATTTGTTATTACACTTATAGTAATCGTGATGACTTTACATGTGTATTTTTATCGATTCTTCCAATTGAAATATAATACATAAAAAATGTTAATTTTTTTGAAATGTCATAGGGTCATAAGTCTAGTTTGAGGTAGGATTTAGTCTAGTCTCACAGAATCTTACACTGAGTCCGTAGTCGTAAAAAAAAAATTAGGGGTTCATTTACCATTCTATTGAGAGTCTATAGTGACTAAAGACTATAAATTTGAAAACACATTATGGGAGAAGGATTTACACCCGACTTGAATGACTGAACGAAGATTGGTTACCTTATGACTTCTTCTCTATCCTGTAATGAAAATACTAGTCCAGTATTCTACTACCGAAGACAGAAGGAACAAGAGAGAACGTGAGATAAATTAACGAAAGAACCCCCCTTCATTCGACGGTACAACCCACGTCGGGACACCTCTTTGGGGGTACCGTTCTCTGACTTCTGGATAGTTGTTGGTACACTTATTTGAACTCTAGTCCCAAAGAGGATGAGTGGAGTACTCTCTGGAACTCATCCTTCTCCATATGTCGTTTACGTATAGGTCTAACGACTGGGTGTCTCCAACACTCAATTATACACAACAAAATTCGAAGATCTAAACCCGTACTAAACAATTCGTCGTTGTCTATTTATCATCTGGTCCAACAAGGTTACACGTCATTTCAAGTCCTTGGTGACTTAATCCGTTTATGCAAAAAAGTCTCTTAAGATTCAAGAAGGACTCAGGGAGTCCTTTAGAACAGACATTTGGTCCCTCCAACATGTCGGTCTCCGTTTCCTTGACTTGACAATCTAGGAGTGTAGTCAGTCAGTGACCGTCCTCGACAGACCTTACCCCTTCACCCCGTAGAGGAATCGTAATCATCCATTCGAAGACAATCCTCACGTTCCGAGGGTGTCTCGACGACCACAATCACCAATCCTCAGTTGTTCGTCGTCGACCCCCTACACACGTGACCGGACTAATCTCCCAAGACCATCCCTGGTGCATGTAGTGAGGTGTATCGCGTCGTGACTCCTCCACTTTCACCTTCTCTGTTCCGTCCCGACATGGTTGTTTCATAGGACTCGTCCTTACAGAGGTAAGGAGTGTCCACAGTAGTCGGGTCTTTAAAAGGGTAAACGGAAACATTGAATCCACGAGTATGATAAGAAGAAAACCTGCCTATAGAAGGAATGAATGAACAAGTTCTCTATCTTCACCACACCTCTGATGTAGAATGACTGGTAAGAATATCGTTATGAAATTTATTAGTAGTAAGTCAAAGGAGTCTCCAGGGAGGATGAGGGTCGTAGACGGTAAAGACCCGAACCCCAGAAAAATCTTATGTGGTATAGAAGACATCGTCCGAATATACGTAAAACCGAATACCAAAGGAAAAAGTTGGGATTTGGTGGACAGAAAATAGAAGGACCCTATGTGAATCAAAGAACAGGTGACTTCTAAGGGTAAAACAAAAGATCGATCGAATACCTGAAAGGATAATAAAAGTATAGAAATAAAGTTTACAAAAACTCTACCTCCATCTCTGTCGTTAAACACGAACTGGATTGTAGAACTTGTCTTAAATACATTTTAAAGTTGTCGTGATTTCTTATACACTCATAAAAACACACACGAGTCAGTACAGGTCGAGACGCTGGGACACCTGATATCGGACGGTCCGGAGAGACAGACACCCTAAAAGGGTCGTTCTTATGACCCACCCATCGGTAAAGTAGGAGGTCCCCTAGAAGATCTGAGTCCCTAGTTCGGGTGTAGAGGACGCAGAGGACGTAACGTCCTTCTAAGAAATGGTGACTCGGTGACCCCTTAAAAAAGGTAACAATTTACTGTAAATGAGTTTTCGTCTTGAAAATGAAAGTTTCAGTAGTATTTCTAATTATATAACCAACATGTTAAATGATATTTCGTGACAAATTAATTTTCCTACAAAAATTTAACCAAAAGTTTCTAAAAAGAGAGTCAAAACATCAGCCACGTCAAAGAGGACGACAACAACAGGGAAGGTACGATGTAAACGTTCTTTTACCTATACCACAACTCTTTCCGTAAGGTTGGAATAATTATCGACGGTCGTCAAACCTACTGTAGAACCGATAGTGACCTAAGTTACGTACGAAGTCGTATCAAAAGAGGAGTCCATTTGTTTTGTCGATGGTATATTAAGTCACGAAAGAAATAAGAAATTTGTTCAAAAGATCGAAAGGAAGTAAATAACTACTTCTGAAAAGTTAAATTGTACAAAAATAAGAAGTACCTTTCGAGTAAGGTCTCGTGTTTTCCTTAAAGTCACCCAATTCTATGGTGATGAATTATGTTTACTAAAGGAAAATTATTGGTTTATAAGGTTAATTAAAATATTAGGTATAATAATGGTAAATAGACGAGTAAAACGAAACCTTAAAATAGTCAAAAGTCATCTTTTTAAATCCGGTGTTATAACAATCACGATGATTATATAGATCATCTATTAAACCTCTACATGAAAAGACCGATAGTAAAATTTATTGACCAACAAGACGATAATTCTGTTGAATTTACACACCTCATACCTGTTGACACACAGGAAAACCATCACTACCCTGTTCTAGGACACGGTTAAGATTTAGGGTCCCTCTGTAAACCACAACTTACAGTGAGTCTCTAACGTCTTTACTTGTAAGGTGTAAATTATTATGAAATTAATAGACGGTTATATACTTCAGGTCAGAAGACATAATAATTGGCTTCGTGGTTTTGTAAAATTTCAACTTTCTAATATATATATATCCAAGAGAATTTTAGTATTCTATATTTACTGATTCTTCTTTTTTTCTTTTATATTCTTACTTTAGACAATATCAGTACACACGTACATACACGAGTCAGCACAGACTGAGAAACACTGGCGTACCTGACATCGGGTCGCGGTCCGAGGAATCAGGTACCCTAAAGAGTCCGTTCTTGTGTCCTCACCCAACGGTAAAGTATGAGATCTCTTAGAAGGGTTGGGTCTCTAGCTTGGGTGTAGTGAACACAGAGAACGTGACCGTCTGCCTAAGAAATGGTGAAACGGTGGACCCTTCTGGGGGTCCTTATTATAAGAATTAGAAGACTACATGGAGGTGGGTCTGAAGAGGAAAAGAGGGAGAGGTGTAGATAGAGATCGAACGAAAGAGAGGGAGGGTTTTAAGAATATTTTAATCACTTGTAATTGGTATGAATGAATATTGAACTCAACAAAAGTTAAATTGACATATAATGACTGTAGATTAAATAAACATTTATACAAAGATACTGTAAAAATAACCAAGGTAGTATAAACGCACCGACGTACTGAAAGTTGAACTGTACAACTTTTAAATTTAACTGTGGTGATAGACGATAATTTTACGAACCAACTTGTAGAATGTCGACTTATCAACACGAATTATAAAATAATTGGAATGTTCTCTTTGACAATTCAATTTTTCCTATATTGTGTTATTCTAAAAACTTTATATAACGGTGTTATAGTACAGGGTGGTCCTACGTGTTCGTACGGTGAAAGAGAAGTGGAAGAAGTTTTAATCTATAAATGATCAGGAAAAATGGAATCGGTGAAACTATCCAGAGAAATTTACTTCATGAAACTTATGATCACTACAAATTACAAGTACGAATAATAGATAATAGTAAAACTTTAAAGAATCTCTAATGAAAAGAACTTTATAAAACGGATACAGGACATTCGTACAAGTAGAAAACAACAAAACTAAACAATTCTGAGACTAACATGTATTTTAATTCTTACTATTTGGTAAACAAAATATAGGACACGAAAAACATTAAATTGAAATAGAAAAAAAAAAAAAAAAAAAAAAACGGTAAGTCTTCTGGATTTAAAAAATAACAGTCTAGACCGTTAGAAGAGGAAGTACTGACTATAGTCAGTAAGAAAGTTTTTTATAAAAAACAAGAGAAGGTAAGGTGGTCGATGACATAGTTTACGACTCCTATTTGTCACTTATTGTCATAATCAAAAATAACTCGTTAACGAACCATGAACGATATTCAAGACATCTACAAAGTCGAGTGATTAGTGTTGTCACAATACGAGTAAAATGACTATTCCTTTGATTCCTTGTCTCTAATTCATTGAACGAACTGTAGTCTCATCCCTTGGTCATACCTTTAGACCGTCAGACTGGAGTCTGGGCGTGAAAATTCATGATAAGACATGACGGAGGGTTGTGTCGTTTGTCTTTTCCGGTACATCGGACACAGGAGTTCCTTTAATAGAATTTGTTTATTAATTTCCACCCTATTTATAATGTATCATATTCTACGATCCCCTTGTTCGATGTCCTCTGGTTTGGATTAAACTTCTCCTGGTTTTTTCACTTTTTGTTCGTCCATATACGAAATTTTTTAGGAGAACCTGGTGTACTGACATTTCACAGAGAACTTTAAAATTCTTGAGAAATTCAAAATAATATATGTAATCTAGAAGTTTTGTAGACATAAAACCTTGAACCATCTATGACTCTAGAGTGAAATGGAAAACTCAGTCAACCGGGAAAATGGTAATACGTCATAGGACATAAATAGAGAACACTGTCATAAACTGGATTTTAGACAGAACCGACCATTTTCATACTGACGAGGACGAGAGAAACTCCATGGTAAACGTACCTTATAGAAAAAGGTAGAAATTTCAATATCATTAGACAAATTTTACTATCACTGAAGTCAACGTATGTTTTTTAGATGAAAAGATGAGGAGAGAGTAGGAGGAGTGGAAAACAATGGTCACAGTGTTTAATGTGTAAAATAACATATATGTAATTTTATTAAAATATTAATCAATAAAAGACACGAAGATAGAAGTCAAGAGATTGTCTTAATTTTCACTAAAGGAGTGGTGCTAATGTCATAATGACCTAAGAATTAAGTAGATAGATAAATTGAAATGACCTCCAAATATAAATGTACGAAAACACAAGTCAAGTCAACGAGTCAGTACAGGCTGAGAAACACTGGGGTACCTGACAGGTAGTGGTTGAGGACCTCGAATGAGTTTGAGTACAGGTAACTCAGTCACAACGGTAGGTTGGTAGAATAGGAAACAGTAGGGGAAGAGGAGGGTGGAAGTCAGAAAAGGGTCGTAGTCCCAGAAAGTTTACTCAGTCAAGAAGCGTAGTCCACCGCTTTCATAACCTTAAAGTCGAAATCGTAGTCAAGAAGGTTACTTATAAGTCCTGACTAAAAGAAATCCTACCTGACCAACCTAAAGGAACGTCAGGTTCCCTGAGAGTTCTCAGAAGAGGTAGTGGTGTCAAGTTTTCGTAGTTAAGATACCACGAGTCGGAAGAAATATCAGGTTGAGAGTCTAGGTATGTACTGATGACCTTTTTGGTATCGGAACTGTTCCGTCTGGAGACAACCGTTTCATTACAGAGACGAAAAATTATACGCCAGATGTAACCAGTATGGAAAGGAAGGTTCCTCATTCGCAGAAAATTAAAGTACCTACGACAGTGGTAGACGTCACTAAAACCTCGGGTTTTTTTATTTCAGACGGTGACAAAGGGGTAGATAAACGGTACTTCACTACCCTGGTGTACGGTACTAGAATCAAAAAACTTACAACTCAAAATTCGGTTGGAAAAGTGAGAAGAGAAAGTGAAAGTAGTTCTCCGAGAAATCAGGAAGAAGCGAAAGACCGTATTCCCACCACAGTAGACGTATGGACTCCAATAACTATAAAGAGGGTCGTTAGAACTAAGGTCGAACACGAAGTAGGTCAGGTCGTAAAGAGTACCACATGAGACGTATATTCAAATTATTCGTCCCACTGTTATATGTCGGAATTGCATGAGAAAAGGACTAAACCTTGGTCAGACAACAAGGTACAGGTCAAGATTGACAACGAAGAACTGGACGAATGTCTAAAGAGTCCTCCGTCCATACCACCAGACCATAAGAGTAGAGAAATTCTTAAAAGGTATCTACCGACACTAGGTGTACCAGTTTCCGAAACCGTATCAGTTATTTCGTCTTTATATACCAAAAGACCTTGAGAGAGCGAAAAAGTCACTAGGTTGTCTACAACCGTTAAACTAGAGACAAGGAGACGGAAAAGACTTAGGTAGACCTTGTAGACCTTTAAGTGTCAAGTACATGACAACTTCGGACCGAACCTGTTAAAACTCGTAATGAAACGATCGTACACTCTATTCACGTTGACACACCATCAAAACACACAACGATTGTAGAAAAATAAATGTGAACTTCCTAAGGCAAATTCTAAAGAACAATCCTCCAGATCACCACTACTTGAGGTAATTGGAAACAAATAGACTCTTTCAGAATTAAAGTGGAAGTGAAACCTCCTGTCAAAACACCCTATAATAAGAACTAACCGTGAAAAAAGAAAGTTGTGAAACCTATACAGTAGGACGGAAGAAGACTGGATATTCCAAAGACGACACATTTCACAATCAACGAGTCAACACGCACTGGGAAACACTGGGGGTACCTGACATCAGGGCATCCGAGGAGACAGGTACCTTAAGAGATCCGTTCTTATGACCTCACCTAACCGTAAAAGAAGAGGTCCCCTAAAAGGGTTGGGTCCCTAGTTTGGGTCCAGAAGACGTAACCTCCGTCTAAGAAATGGTACACTCGGTCGTCTCTTCAAGAAGACGAGACATTCGGAGACTATTAAAATACCCGTAAGAGAAAATACACTACTCAACGAAAAGAGAACGACATTGAAAAATTTACTCGTATTTCGGAAAATCTGACATACAACCACAATTTAACCATAGAGACACCCCCTAGTACTAAGACCTCAAGGGTAAGATGATAGTACGACAACAGTGGGATGTGAAAACAATAAAAATTACCCTTTTATAAAGATTTTATACATATAAATTGTGAAAAAACATAACTCGACTTTTGTGTCTTGTGTTGATCTGAAAAAACACACTGAGATCTAGTAAAAAATTTTACATAATGTTATTTTGATGTACATACGTATTTTGTATTTTATATAACCTTTTAGTCAACTAGGAACTTATAAGGATCCTAACTAGGACCCTATTTAGAAAAAAATACAACAATAATAATTTAACAGGAAAAATACAAATTTAGTAAACGGTATTATCTTATCGTCTCTTATTGTAATAATCGGTAGATAATCCACGGTCTCTATGAAGAGACGGTCAGAGATACGTAAGAAGATGGACTGGACCAACAAAATCCAACCCACACATTCCCCTCTTGTAACACCAAAGAAGAAACAAAAGACCGGATAAATAAGTTACTTGTAAAGACTCAACACATATGTATAATTTAGTGACCTCTCATGTGATAGTTTATTTAGACGTACAAAAGTACTCACACTTGAAATTTCCAGGTAAAAACACATAAGACATTATTGTATGGAAAGAAATACTTAGTGGATGTAAACTAAAGGATGAAACAACCGATATACTTTTATGGAGAGATACTGTACAAAAAGAATAACACACGGGAATGTCCATTGTATAGATCATTGTAGGATAGGAGAGAAGCCCTACATTAAGAACCACGTGAAAATCCTTAACAAAACCCTTACAAACGAGCTGTAAAAGGTCCATAGCTAGTCCATTTATTTTTTATTAGAAATAAACCTTCATATTATAATCTGTAAAGAGAGTTTTTAAACTTGAAAACTAGGTACTTTATGAAATTAGAAATCAAAAGAAAGAGGTTTTCATCGGAGGTTACGGATAAGGGACGAATTTTGACTCGTATCAACAGTAACTAGGTCCAGTCACCGGGATTAGACTTCAAAAACGAAGTCTCCTTGAAGAGGTAAAACAGGGTGAAGAAAGAAGTGGTTTAACAGATAACTGAGGACTGAAAAAAAGGAATAGAAAAAGGGAGTCTGTAAGGTGACTTGTAAAACCCCCTTTATATAAGGGTAAATAAAGACGTATAAAAGACTGAATTTAAAAGAGGGAGAGGGAAACTTATTCCGTTGTGATAGTTGAGAAAGGACGGGATTTTCTGTACGGCAATGAGAAACTAAAGACATTGAAGGTAGAATTAAAGGGACATCAATAACAAAGTCGATTTTTCTATGAGTCTGTAAATAAAAATTCTTGAGAAACCTAAACAACACACCTTGATGTCTAATATACCCAGAGAAAAGAAAGGAAGAAGAGAATGTCAATTTCATAATATTGGTAAAATGACTGCCATCATAGTCTCTACACCGTCTTTTACTTTGAATTATCAACGTTTAAAACAGTGTTCAGACGATTTTATACACCACTCTTTATTTCAGTTTGAAATCTACAATAAACTATATCGTATATTTCTGTACCATAGTTTCCCAGTCATTATTTACTATCTATTGTATTATTAATATATAAATTACATTTAATTAAAGGTTTATAGATAGATTAAGATCCTTTTTGAACTTCACTTCTCTCGTAAAAAATAAAACTCGTACAGATAAAGACGACAGAATCGGTCGGTAGTTAAACCATACTTATGTCGACCTCCTAACACGTGTGATCATAACTCAAAGTGACGTCCCTGTCCAACCAGGTTTCTTTTCCACTTACAAAAATATGTGGTAAAAAATTTTCTATTTTATTGACATGAAAAATGTAGACTTTACCTGTAAATTCTTTAGAATGAGACAATTTTTATATACGGTAAAACTAAGGTTAACAAACTGAATTATACTTATCTTACGATCTAAAGACTAATTTTCTATCTATACGTTGTTTCCGAATGACATATCGTGTCCTTTGATATCAGTTAAAGAACATTATTGGATATTACCTTTTATTAAACTTTTTATTATATACACATATACAGATTGACTTAGTGGAACGACTCATGGACTTTGTAACATTCAGTTGATACGAAGTCATTTTATACAGATAAGTCTTTTTTTGATTTTTTCTTTATAATTAAGATCCTTCTACAAGATATTCAAACATAGAAGTTCCACTTACTTAGTTAGTTCCTTTATTTTATGAGTTCTTTTCCTTGACCTTTATGTGATTTTACGTTAGTCTTCAACTCACTAGTGTAATCAGAAAAAGGGTTCAAATTACGTTATACTAATATATTGAAAATAAAATTAATACGTTAATTATACACTTTGATACGAGTATTTTATAATTCTTATTACAGACAAACCAAGAAACCGGGTAAAAAACTAACCCAGTAAATAAAAAGACCTTAACTCGACTTCCTCAACTCACATATAAAAACTCTAATCAGGAAACAGTCAACGAAGTAAACGATAATAAAAGAGGGTAAGACTTCCGACAGAAAAGTGGAACGGATACCAAATGAAACAACACGTCTTCGAAAATTCAAATTAATCCAGGGTAAACAAATAAAAACGAAAATAAAGGTTATAAGACCCTCTACCCTCTACCTAGGACGACACTACATACAACCTCTCACAAAACGGATACAAGAGGAAATCCTCAAAATATCAAAGACCAGAATGTAAATCTAGAAATTAGGTAAAACTCAAATAAAAACACATACCACAATCTTTCAAGATCAAAGTAAGAAAATGTTCACCAACTGGTCAAAAGGGTCGTGGTGAACAATTTCTCTGATAGAAAAGAGGTAACATATAAGAAGGGAGGAAACAGTTTCTATTCCACAGGTATCCACGTACCTAAATAGAGACCCGAAAGATAAAACAAGGTAACTAGACATAAAGACAGAAACACGGTCATGGTATGACAAAACTACTGACACCGAAACATCATCTCGGACTTCAGTCCGTCCAACTAAGGAGGTCAAGGTAAGAAGAAAGAGTTCTAACGAAACCGATAAGCCAAAAAATATAAAGGTATGTTTAACACTTTAATAAACAAGATCGAGATACTTTTTATGATAACCATCGAACTATCCCTAACGTAACTTAGATATCTAACGAAACCCATCATATGACTAAAAGTGATATAACTAAGAAGGTTAGGTACTTGTACCATATAAAGAGGTAGATAATCACAGGAGAAACTAAAGAAAGTGGTTACAAAATATCAAAAGATGTATATCCAGAAAACAAAGAAATCCATCTATATAAGGATTCATAAAATAATAAAAGCAACGTTATCACTTACCTTAACAAAGGAATTAAAGCGAAAGATAAAAGAGTAATAAAAAGAGGGAGTAAAGACACACAACTAAAATATAGGACGTTGAAACGATATAAGTAACTAATCGAGATCATTAAAAGACCACCTCAGAAATGTCTACCGATTGTTTATGTACTTTTCTACGAGTTGTAGTGATTCACAGTCTCTTTACGTTTAGTTTTGGTGTTACTCCATGGTAAAGTGTGGTCAGTCTTACCGACGATAGGTTTTCAGATGTTCGTTATTTTCGACCTCTCCCATACCTCTTTTCCCTTGGGAGAATGTGACAATCACCCTTACGTTTGATTATGTCGGTGATGCCTCTTGTCACACTTCTAAGGAATTTTTTGACGTTTATCTTGACGGAATACTGGGTCGTTAGAGTGATGACCCGTATGTGTGGCTCCTTTGGTCTTAACTTTGTCTGTGTACATGAGGTCACAAGTAGTGTCGTGACAAATATTATCGGTCCTGTACCTTTGTTGGATCTACAGGTAGTCGTCTACTTACCTATTCTTCAGATACTATGTACATGTGTTACCTCATAAAGAGTCGGTAATTTTTCTTATGTAAACTTAAGCAAGATTACTCCACCTACTTTGACCTCGGATAATATGTCTCACTTCATTCGGTCTTTCTTTTTGTCGTTATGTCATATGATTGCGTATATATACCTTAAATCTTTCTACCATTGCTATTGGGACATACGTTCTGTCGTTTTCTCTGTGTCTACATATCTTGTCAGAAAACCTGAGACACCCTCTCCCGTTCCCACCCTACTAAACCCTCTTACCGTAACTTTGTACATATTATAGTATATACTTTACTTATCGGTCAGGTCCAAGCTACGTACTATGTCCTACGAACCCCGACCACGTGACCCTACTGGGTCTCCCTACCATGCCCCTCCCTCCACCCACCCCAAAGTCCTACCCCTTGTACACATATGGGTACCGCCTAAATACAACTACATACCGTTTTGGTTATGTTGTAACATCAATTAGAGGTTAATTTTATTTATTTAAATATAAAAAAATTTTTTAATTCTTATTCTTCCATGTGTATACATTGTTTTACTCTTTATGAGGAAAAGGGAGTGGTAGGGGTTTATAGTTTAGGGGAAGGGTCCAGTAAAGGAGATTTGTGGGAAGATTACATCTAGTGAAGGTAAAAAATAATAATGTTTGTCGTGTTGGTACTTGTCAGAATAAGTATACACCAAAACGTTTGCATACTTATGAAGACATCCTTATCTAAAGATCTTTACCTTACTGACTTAAATTTTTACCATGTAAAGATATAACCACCAATGACGGTTTAATCCGAAAGGTGCATCGTGATCACCATTTCTTGGACGGACGGTCACGTCCTCTGTGACCTGTACACCCAAGTTAAGAACCCACTCCTTCTAGAGGACCTCATCCTTTACCGTTGGGTGAGATCATAAGAATGGACCTCTTAGGGTACTTGTCCCCTCGGACCGTCCGATATCAGGTGTCCTAGTGTTTGTCAACCTGTACTGACTTCACTGAATCGTGTAACGGTTTAATAGGGAATTTTCTAAAATAAATATGACAAATGATGGTTGTCATATCCTCTCAGGGAATTATGGATGTGGGTAATTGTTAAAACCTATAATAGTTACTAAAGGAATTGTTGAACTACCCATTCTTTGAAATATTGTAACAATAAGAAATATAAAGAGACTAATCATCACTTCATTTGAAGATAAAACCCTAAAGAAACCTTCCTTACTACGATTTCGACTTCGAGGTCATGAAGCCGGTGGAGTACACTTCTCAACTGAGTAACCTTTTCTGAGACTACGACCCTCCCTAACCCCCTTCATCCTCTTCCCCTGCTGTCTCCTACTCTACCGACCTACCGTAGTGCCTGAGTTACCTGCACTCAGACTCACTTGAGGCCCTCTATCACTACCTGTCCCTCCGGACCGCACGACGCTAAGTACCCCAGCGTTTCTCAACCTGTTCTGACTCGTTGACTTGACTTGACTTGACTGACTTTGAAGATAAGTCCGAAGAGACCACCGAGTCACCACTTCTTAGGTGGACGGTTACGTCCTCTGTCTCTAAGTCAGGGATCCAGTTCTTCTAGGGGACCTCTTCTTTTACTATTGGGTGAGGTCACAAGAACCAACCCTTTAGGGTACCTGTCTCGTCGGACAGTCCAATGTCAGGTGCCCAGTGTTTTCTCAATCTGTACTGAATCACCGATTTGTTACTGTTGTTCGAAGATAAGTATATAAGAAAATATTGGTGGATAAGTATAAGAAACGGGTAATAATTGACGAAATAAACGGAAAAACAAGGATTAAATATCTCAAAGAAATATACAATCCCGATGATTAAGAAACAATAGATGTACAACACAAATTAAAAACGAATAGAAGTAAATACTACAGAAAACATACCGTCATTTTAAAGGATATCAGTTCAGACAGTCAAAAAAGAAAAACCAAAACCCAGAAATAGAACAAATTCTTCCTGAAAAAGTGGGTTCTAGTACTCTAATACTTGTAATATAGTAGAATATATAATAGTTAATTATGTGATCTGGTAAGTCCATATTGGATTTAGTTTAGGGAATATTAATATGTCACCTTCACTCTTTACCTAAATTCCCCGATCTAGACTATCTATCTCACGGACCACTTGATACCCGCCTCCAAGCACTGTGACATGTCCTCTGTCCCTAGTTCTGGTAGGGGTACCTTTTCTTTACGTTTTTTCGTTTTACCGACAGACCCCTCTGGAATGTTTATCGACACTTCTCTTCTCTTCACTTTTCGTTTCCTCTTTTCCTTTCTAAAGTCGTAGACTTACGTCTTAAGGTTTCTTATCGTTCCTTTCTATTCTTTCGGAAGAAGTCGCTAGTTACGTTTCTTTATCTCCTTTTGTTGTCTTACCCTTTCCGATCTCTAGAGAAGTTCTTTTAATCTCTATGGTTCCCTTGTAAAGTACGTTTCTACCCGAGCTATTTCCTGTCTTTACCATCCCTGGATTGTCTTCGTCTTTTATAATTCTTCTCCACCGTTCTTATGTGTCTTCTTGAGATGTTTTTTCTCGAAGTGCTGGGTCTATTAGTGCTACCACACTAGTGAGTGGATCTCGGTCTGTAGAACCTTACACTTCAGTTTACACGGAATCTTTCGTAGTGATACTTGTTTCGATCACCTCCACTACCTTAAGGTCAACTCGACAAAGTTTAGGACTTTCTACTACGACACTTTCACGACGTGAGTTATACGGTCGTTTAAACCTTTTGAGTCGTCACCGGTGTCCTGACCTTTTCCAGTCAAAAGTAAGGTTAGGGTTTCTTTCCGTTACGGTTTCTTACGAGTTTGATGGTGTGTTAAAGTGAGTAGAGTGTGTGATCATTTCATTACGAGTTTTAAGAAGTTCGGTCTGAAGTCGTCATGTACTTGACTCTTGAAGGTCTACAAGTTCGACCAAAATCTTTTCCGTCTCCTTAGTCTCTAGTTTAACGGTTGTAGGTGACTAGTACCTTTTTCGTTCTCTCAAGGTCTTTTTGTAGATAAAGACGAAATAACTGATACGGCTTCGGAAACTGACACACCTGGTGTAATTGACACCTTTTAAGTCTCTCTCTACCCTTATGGTCTGGTGGACTGGACGGAGAACTCTTTGGATATACGTCCAGTCCTTCGTTGTCAATCTTGACCTGTACCTTGTTGTCTGACCAAGGTTTATCCTTTTCCTCATGTAGTTCCGACATATAACAGTGGGACGAATTAATTGAATATACGTCTCATGTAGTACTCTTTGCGACCTGACCTTCTTCGTGTTCGACCTTAGTTCTAACGGTCCTCTTTATAGTTATTGCAGTCTATACGTCTACTGTGGTGGGAATACCGTCTTACACTTCTCCTTGATTTTTCGGAGAACTACTCCCACTTTCTCCTGTCACTTTTTCAACCGAATTTCGAGTTGTAAGTCTTTTGATTCTAATACCGTAGGCTAGGGTAGTGAAGTACCGTCTATCTACCCCTTTGTCACCTTTGTCACACTCTGAAATAAAAACCCCCGAGGTTTTAGTGACGTCTACCACTAACGTCGATACTTTAATTTTCTGCGAATAAGGAACCTTCTTTTCAATACTGGTTGGATCTATCGTATAAGTTTTCGTCTCTGTAATGAAACGGTCGTTTCCAGGCAGATCAGTTCCGATACCAAAAAGGTCACCAGGACATACCTACATTCTCAACCTGACACTTCTTTCGACTCACGGCTTCTTAACTACGAAAACTTGACACCACAACCTCTTCTGAGAGCTCTCAGGGGACCTGACGTTCCTCTAGGTTGGTCAGGTAAGATTTCCTTTAGTCAGGACCCACAAGAAACCTTCCTTACTACGATTTCAACTTTGAAGTCATGAAACCGGTGGAGTACACTTCTCAACTGAGTAACCTTTTCTGAGATTACGACCCTCCCTGATCCCCGTCCTCCTCTTCCCCTGCTAACTCCTACTCTATCGACCTACCGTAGTGCCTGAGTTACCTGCACTCAGACTCACTTGAGGTCCTCAACCACTACCTGTCCCTCCGGACCGTACGACACTAAGTACCCCAGTGTCTCAGCCTGTGCTGACTCGCTGACTTGACTTGACTAACTTATGAAACCATCAAAACGAAACGTAAATCAAGAGATGAAGTAGACCTTAAATAAAAACACTTACAACACTCCATTCCTACATGTACGTAGACAAATGTATATATATATATATAAGTATCTGTATGTATATATGTATATATATACGACACTTAACGTATCAGTTAAAACAGTTTAATAAATAACTAATTAGGTTATTAAGTAACTATATATATATATAAATGAAGAATTCAGAGAAATTTGTGGATAAGGACACGTTATCGTGAGAGTTAGTAACACCAAAATACAGAGTCTTAGATCATATCTTCTAAGGGAGAATAACATGGATAAAAATCTCATAAAGAATTGACAAGGACAGGTATAAGAAAAAATCTATTTAAAATCTTAGTCGAATTCTTCAAGGGTTAGACAAATCATAAGACTATTTCAGTATTAATGTCTCTTTTAATTTACTGATTATTATTTAATGTTTATTTTACTTTTGATGAACTAGAGAAATGTACTATTTCTTTTAGTTTCTCATTTCTTATTTATCTAAAATTTCTAATTTATTCATTGTTTATCCTGTTACACGACACTTCTTCTGTCTTATGACCAAAAGAAAACAATAAAGTAAAAAGTTTGAATGAAAATATTCGTCATTGGTCTTTTGACTCAGTATTCCCCTCATCAATACTTTTATCAAAAACGGAGTTTCCTATACTTACAAAATACTTAGAGGAGGACAAACCCTTTTTTTTTTCCTATTTGTATGTGACTCTGATTTTAGAGGAGTAGGTTAAAGGACCTTTTCTCGGTCTCATGAAAATACAGTCACCCTCACAAAGGACATTGGTACATTAACACCTTCGTCGTGACCCTCCCTAAGTAAGGGTCTTTCCCTTCAGTCCCTCCGTTGGTTTACTCTTAGATAGTCGATAAAACCAAACCAAGTACAAAAATTATACCCAGTAAACCTTCGTCCGGATTGTCTAATGGTCTTAAAAAAAGGATCATCAAATCCTGTATAGTCCTAAGTAAAAGTACCCTAAACCAGGATCCTATTGACTCACCTCGAGAAGGGGTTGAGTGAAAACTCTTGACTTTATAAACTTACTCGAACTTATACAAGAGTAGTCCGTACTACATCAAGACAGGGACGAGTCAACGGAAAGTTTGTTTTCCATCTTGAGAATGACGTGGTAGTCTTGTACATACCTTGAGGTTCCTATTTTAACGGTTTATTGTAGAAAAAACAGGGTACTGTTTTAATGGTTGATTATAAAAATAACACAACATTTACAGAAAATTAGTTTAAGACAAGCATATTTTCTCAATTGGATGAGTAAATTAAAAATAACAAAATTTTAAAGAAGATGTCTATTTTATAGAATTCAAATAATTTACAACTCTTGGAAATGTACAGACTTTACGTTTAAGAAAATAAGTAGTGTTATTGACTTTTACATAATGAGAAGAGATGTCCAATCTCAGGTTTTTGAATAACCTTGACGCACCCTATAAAAGGTTGGAGAAGAAAAACCAAACCAACCTCGTCTTCATAGACAACGTCGAGAATTTAGTTTACGATAACCATTCTTACTAATCTCCGTGTTTTTACATTCTAAATTTTTATAAATTCTTTTGTCTCATTAAAAATAAAAATGAATGTTATACAGAAACTTACGATGTTCCTGGAAATCTTCGAGTCCAACATTATACGTAAATAAGAAGGAAATGGGACATACCAGAAACATTGGTTTCTGTTGGAACTTATAGAAGGGACTCACTAGACTCCTTTATCTTTAATCTTAAAAAAAGACTTCCCTTTATAATCTATGGTCGTCGTGGAAGATTTATGAAAGTAAATATCATTTTCAAGTCTCGGACAATCGAGTCTTAATTTATTTACATTAAATAGAATGAAAAGTAGTATGGAGGTAGTAGTCTAATAGAGAACATGAAATGTATCTTCGGAGTTAGTGTAAAAATAAAAATACTCATAATAAAAATGAATTATGTCTATATCTCTCTGTCATCGGGATTTTTTACAAAAGTTGTGAAAACGTTTAATACAAAGATCCGTATTTCTTGGTGAAGAAGGGTTTATGACAAACAGAAAAAGACAACGTCCGTAAAAACAACCATGGTACTCAAACCGTAATAACCACTCTTAAAGCAAATGTAAACATAACTACAGAACACGACCAAAATTAAAATTCCTCTTTTATAAATAACGAAATAGTACCTACGGTTTTCGATGTCAGGTCCATTCTCATATAATTCTATAAGATTAATAAAATTACAAATAAAAATTTTAAGATTCATTTTTTTTTTGATCAGTGTTTTAAACCCGATAATCAGAAAAATTTACGAACTAACTAGTATTGGTGAGTAATTTTCATTGTATTAGAAATTTTGTGACACGAAAATTACTGTTTATGAACGATTTGAATACTTTTGTAAAAAGACAAAAGGGTTTTAAATTTTATTCTCATAAAGACTTTTGACCTGAAAATGCAAAACGACTTACAATGTCTCGATTCACAATCCTAAAATTTCATCTCTGTGTAACTAAGAAAAATTTTATATAGAAAGGATGGGGACGGTGAGTGAGATGGTATGTATTTACGTATACATAATAAAAAATAATATATAAATTAAACGTACTGACTTAGAGAGTTGATCTTATATATCCTTCCTATTCTTCACAAACAAACAAACAAAAACAACAATAAAAAGGGAGAATTGTGAATCGTACGTCATCCATATGTCATTTATTCGAGACATACGGATGTTTTTAATTACGACTTACTACTCACTTTCTCTCTTTCTCTTTTTCCTTTGAAACATCAATACGAGAGACTAAAGGACTTTAAGAAAAGGGATGACAATGAGGTTTTGTCTTCGAACACTCAAAGGTACGTTGTGTTTAGATACATTACTATTCGTTTCGTCCAGGAACCCTGTTCCGACGGACATAACTTATTGTTCAATGAACGGATGTTGAAATCCGTTCAATATTTAAGGTTTTCAGAACAGTCAAAATGATATAGTGTGACGAGGGTCATCCTTCTTGTTCCTCTTCTACCTGCTGTTTTAGGATTTCTTGGTATTCTTTGGAATCGTAAAATATAACAGAAAAACATCGGTCCTTGGATCACCAAGTACCATTTCTGTTTATACGTTTTGAGACCAAGTAGACTTGAGGATTCTAAGGTTTTCATAACACTCGTGAGTTTTTTCTATGAATTTGTCCCCTTTCGACTCTACTATTCTTGTGTTTTAGTCGACAAACAGTGATGAAGTGAAAGGAAGGTCTATATAAACGATTCTTCTTGTATTTTAACTACTCAGTAAATGGTTTTAAGGAATTGTAAACAGAGAAAAGATCATCAGATCATGATCCGCCATAAACAAAATTGTCTCGAGAAATAAAAATGATATACAATTGAGGTAAATCGTAAAAAGAAATACGGAGTAGAAAAAGAGGAGATTTATATCCGACATAATCCAGGAGACCGAGAACTTTTTCGTTCTTACTCACGTGGGGTAAACCTTAGTATAAGCTTCCTACACTACTGTCATCGGAAAAATCGGTAGAACTAGTGTCGAGGTTTACCTCGAGATTAATAACCGTAAGACCCTGGATTTCATGAGTGAGCGATACTATTTTCGTTTCACTTTTACCTCAATAGTCCTAATCTTGAAGTAATTTTTCAACTAAACGGTAGTGAACGGACGAAGAGAATTACTTAAGAGAATGTATTCTCTTTTTAATTTTCCATGTGTATACACTTCTTACATGTATCTTCGTTTCGAAATTATTTATATACTAAACTGATGTCTTCTAAGGATACTAAAAAATAGGGTTTCAATTAAATTATTTCTATTATATTTTATCTTATGGAAGAATCATAAATACATAAAGTTCTTGTTTCGTATTTATGGGATCCTTTCAATTTCTTTAGACAGTTCAACCTAAATGTTGTATATTATGTTTGATAAAATCAAACAGTATTATGTTTGATTTTTGTTAGTTTTTAATTTACTTGGATTACATTCTTTCTATTCTATCGTATTCAGAGATTTATCTTGTTGAGAAGTAGTCCAATCATTAAGTCAATCTTTTCTAATAGTCTTTTTCCTTTTTCTTAACTGTTTTTATTTTGTTTCGTTGAAATTCACCCAGTTGATTTACTTAAAATTAAAGATCAAAATCACTGGCTAACTTAATTATTTTCTTAGTTTCAATCTGAATGTAAAGAAGACGTTATGAGAATGTAAAGAAGACGTCATGGGAATTTTACTGGACCCTTTTCCAGTCAAAAGTAAGGTCAGGGTTTCTTTCAGTTTCGGTTTCTTTCAAGTTTGTTTACCTGTTAACGTGAGTAGAGTACGTGATCGTTTCATTACGAGTTTTAAGAGGTTCGATCCGAAGTTGTCATGCACTTGACCCTTGAAGGTCTACAAGTTCGACCTAAATCTTTTCCGTCTTCTTGGTCTCTAGTTTAACGGTTGTAGACAACCTCGTAACTTTTTCGTTCTCTTAAGGTCTTTTTGTAGATGAAGAAGAAGTAACTGATGCGGTTTCGGAAACTGACACACCTAGTGTTGTTTAACACCTTTTAAGAATTTCTCTACTCTTATGGTCTGGTGGAATGGACGGAGGACCGGACATGCGTCCAGTTCTTCATCTTCAATCTTAGTCTGTACCTTGTTACCTGACCAAGGTCATGTAGTTCCGATATATAACAGTGGGATGACTAAATTACAGACACGTCTCATGTAGTATGTTTTACGGTCCGACTTACTTCGTGTTCGACCTTAGTTCTAACGTTGTTCTTTATAGTTATTGGAGTCTATACGTCTACTTGGTGGGAATTCCGTCTTTCACTTCTCCTTGATTTCTTGTAGAACTACTTCCATTTTCTCTTCTCACTTTTTCGACTGAATTTTAAGTTGTAAGGTTTTTGATTCTAATACCGTAGGCCAGGGTAGTGAAGTACCGTTTATTTACCCCTTTGTCACTGTCTGAAATAAAAGAACCCGGGGTTTTAGTGACGTCTATCACTGGGGTCGGTACTTTAATCTTCTGTGAACGAGGAACCTTCTTTTCGATACTGGTTGTATCTGTCGTATAATTTTTCATCTCTGTAATAAAACGGTTGTTTCCAGGTAGATCAGTTTTGATACCAAAACGGTCATCAGTACATACCTACATTCTCAGCCTGATATTACTTTCGACTCGTGGTTTCTTAACTACGAAAACTTCACACCACAACCTCTTCTGAGAACTTTCAGAGAACCTGACGTTCTAGTTTGGTCAGTTAGGATTTCCTTTAGTCAGGACTTATAAGTAACCTTCCTGACTACGACTTCGACTTCGAGGTTATGTAACCGGTGGACTACGCTTCTTGATTGAATAATCTTCTCTGGGACTACGCCCCTTGCTAACTTCCGTCCTTCTTTTCACCTGCTGTCTCCTGTTCTACCAACCTACCGTGGTGGCTGAGTTACCTGTACTCAAACTCCTTCGAGGCCCTCAACCACTACCTGTCCCTTTGGACCACACGACGTTAGGTACCCCGACGTCTCTGAGTCTGTGCTGACTCACTGATTTGACTTTCACTTTCACCGAGTCAACACAGACTGAGAAACGCTGGGGTGCCCGATATGTCAGGTACCTTAAGAGGTCCGGTCTTATAACCTCGCCTATCGGCAAGGGAAGAGGTCCCCTAGAAGGGTTGGGTCACTACCTTGGGTCCAGAGGGCGTAACGTCCGCCTAAGAAATGGTTGACTCGATAGTGCCTTCGGGCTGATTGACTTGACTGGGTATTTTGCTGTCAGACAAAATTATCAAAAATTTACTTTGTGACACACATTATGAATAAATGTCTATATTTTAATTTAGGATTACCTTTATTTGACAACTAAAAAGTCAATCATATTTGTTACATCTTTAACTTCAGTCGGACGTTTTTACTTTCTAATCACCTGGTAAGAAGTGTACTCTAAAAGAAAAGTAGTCATTATGTCTTATTAGAAAGTTGACATCGTTGATTACTTCAGACGATATATCTCTTGGGTAGTGTTAGTTGTATGTCAAAGTTAACTAAAAGTTCCAAAAGGTAAAATTTTAAATTTCCTAGTACATTTTAGAAGAGTTTGTCGGAAATATTTATTGGAAATTCTTTAACAAGTGTAAAGAAACCGTTTTCGGTTTATATCCCTGATTTGTAATGAAACCAAAGGGAGGAGGGAGTAGATATATTCGTTCCATAATTTATCGTGTCTTATACTTTAAATGGGTATTTAAATGTTTCACTTCGTTGACATTAAATTCCGTTGGTTTTGATACATAGACAAGGATGACTCTGAAAAGTATTTTATATAGTGATTTGGACGGGTTTCACCTTTGTGTGGGTCTATTAAACCCCTCTTCTATTATCGATGACAAGATCATCGTAGAAGATATGAAACCGTACAATCGTGTGAATACTGAGGTACGGAGTAAAAATTGATAAAATTAAGATCACTTCTTCACTTCACTTCAACGAGTCAGCACAGGCTGAGAAACATTGGGGTACCTGACATCGAAGGGTCCGAGGAGACAGGTACCCTAAAAGGTCCGTTCCCATGACCTCACCCAACGGTAAAGGAAGAGGTCCTCTAGAAGGGTTGGGTCCCTAACTTGGGTCCAGAGGGCGTAACATCCGTCTGCGAAATGACAGACTCGGTGGTCCCTTCATTAAGATGATCATTGTAAAATTTTTACATTTGACGTGGTCATAAAACTAATTACAAATTTAGTACTCCCATATGGTAAAAATGATCATTCTTTTACTTTTATATAGGTATTCTCATAAAATATAAATATACTTTTAATCTGAAATTTTATCTTTCAACTGGAATCATTTTCTATTTCTATATTATTTGGTAAAAGTCTTACTCCTGTACAAAAATTAATTCCCCTTTTGACAGTAAAAAACTTAATATCCAAAAAGATATCTAAATCACATAGTACACAAAATACACAAGTAATCTGGTTTTGTAAGATGAAAAATTCTGTTAGAACGTCTATAAGTATATATTAAACTTAAATTTTAAAAGATAAATCTTTTTATTTTTGACTGAAATAATCACAGTAAATTTTCAACGTTGGTCAATTGGTACATGTGTAATAATAAATATATTTATTTATATTCTTATAACAAGGAATATCTAAATGTCATAAAAACAAATAAGTAAAAAAACGACAAATTCCTTAAAAATAATTTAAATTTCTTAAAAAAGTAGGTTTA
Source organism: Capra ibex (assembly GCA_006410555.1). Taxonomy (NCBI): domain Eukaryota; kingdom Metazoa; phylum Chordata; class Mammalia; order Artiodactyla; family Bovidae; genus Capra; species Capra ibex. The sequence goes on from SJYO01016727.1 coordinate 911,287, forward strand.
ATGTAAAGGAACGAAGTAGTAGTTAAGACAATAAATTTTGTCTTCGTTGATAAAGTGTCAATTTTTTAATATTTTAATCTCCTTACGAATTTTAAAACACAAAACGACTTTTAATAAAGAGGGTCCCAAAATATCTTGTAAGTGAACAAAAATATAAAACGATTAAAGAAAGGGTCAAAACACACACAAACACCGACTACTCACAAACCCCCCAAAACAAAAAAAACAAAATTAAAAATAACCCTATAGGTTACTATTGTAAATGTTACAACACAATCGAATATGACATGTCACTTCACTTAGTCGACAAGTCAAGTCAAGTCAGCGAGTCAACACAGACTGAGAAACGTTGGGGTACTTGGTGTCGTACGGTCTGGAGGGACAGGTAGTGGTTGAGGACCTCAGGTGGGTTTGGGTACGGGTAACTCAGCCACTACGGTAGGTTGGTAGAGTAGAAGACAACAGGGGAAGAGGAGGACGGGAATTAGAAAGGGTCATGGTCTCAAAAAAGGTTACTCAGTCGACAAGCGTAGTCCACCGGTTTCATAACCTCAAAGTTGAAGTTACAGTCAGGAAGGTCACTTGTGGGTCCTGACTAGAGGAAATCCTACTTGACCAACCTAGAGGAACGTCAGGTTCCCTGAGAGTTCTCAGAAGAGGTTGTGGTGTCAAGTTGTCGTAGTTAAGAAGTCGCGAGTCGAAAGAAGTGTCAGGTTGAGAGTGTATGTACTGGTGACCTTTTTGGTGTCGGAACTGATCTACCTGGAATTCGACATGCATACACATATAGGAGAGAAAAAACCTAAAGGAAAGCTACGTCCACACCGATTACTAACAAACCGTGAACGACGATATAGTAGAAGTGATCTCGGTCTTCAGGGGACATCAGAAATTTACAGTTGAGCGTTAAAAATTTATACGTCACACAAAGTAAGTGGGGTAGTAATAAAAAAGAAAAAGTTTAACAGGGTTTATTACCAGGAACCCAGGGAAGTGTGAACAAAGACGTGAGAATTCTGTACCATGGTATTACAAACTTACGAAAGAAGGAAAGTCCGTATTGTTAGACAGATCTAAATATAACGTAAAAGGGATGAGGTCTGGACCTCAGTCGATAAGAGGTTTTCTGTGACCATAGAAAGATACTCCTACCCATACAACTTTTTGTTTTCAGACCTCTGGTTTCTACAAGTGATAATGATCTCATAGTAACGTAGATCTGGAGGTGTCATTTGTTACGATTCCTTATATACAAAATCTTTAGTAATATGAAAATTATACTTGATATCTTATTATCACCAAAAAATTATAATAACTACTAAAATCTTATATCAAGTATCGTGACCAATATAAATCAGTTTTAGGAAAGTTATAACCAATTACCTTAAATCTTTCTACCATTACTACTGGGACATACGCTCTGTCGTTTTCTCTGTGTCTACACATCTTGTCTGAAAACCTGAGACTCCCTTTCCCTCTCCCACCCTACTAAACCCTCTTACCGTGACTTTGTACATACGATAGTACATTCTTTGTTTAGCGGTCATATACAAGCTATGTCCTATGTCCTACGAACGTTGACCACGTGTCCCTACTAGGTCTCCTTACTATACCCCACCCTCCACCCTCCCCCCCAAGTACTAACCCTTGAGTACATGTGGGTACCGCCTAAGTACAGTTACATACCGTTTTGGTTATGTCATAACATTTCATTTTATTTCATTTTTATTTTTAATTTATATATATATATTAAGATCCTGTATCTGGACTCAGTCCGTACCGAGTCTACCATTTCTTAGACGGAAGTCACGTTCTCTGAGTCGAAGATAACGACCTAACCCTTCTAAGGGACCTCCTCCCGTACCGTTGGGTCAAAAGAACGGACCTCTTAGGGTACCTGTCTCCTCGGACCATCCGATATCAGGTATCCCAGCGTTTCTTAGTCTGTACTGACTTCACTGAATCGTACGGACGTGTACACCGATCGTATGTATCCTGAATTCAGGGTATTCTACTGATCTATACAATTACAAAGGACAGTGGTATCAAAGTTTAGTAATCTTTTTTTATTTCGATATTTTCTCTAGTCAAACTATAAAGATTAAGTTTACATGGAAATATTTCCGAAAACGGATTGAATAGAAAAAGAGAATATGACTTATAGAACTAAAAATTATTATAATTGTATTATAATTAATCAAAGTAGAATAATTTTAAAAAGTTTTAATGTTATAATAATAATGAATGTTATTTTAGTACTTACTTCAAATTCTATAAAACATCAAATAGAACAAGGAAAGGACCTGATATAGAGTAGTTTCTATGAGTCATTCTCATGACATAAAATTTTAGTAAACTACATTAAGGATTTCTCACCCCACGGTAGTGGAAGAGGTTTTCTTTCACATACATATCCATATATATATATATATATATGTGTGTGTGAAACTAAGTAAATAAAGGTAAACGAAGGACAAGATTCTAAAGGAAAATTTGTTTTAAATTTACGTCAAAACCTTATATACCAAATTTTTCAGCTTTGACAGATTTATCCGAAAAACCCTCTTGAGAACGAAGAAAAGGATAGGAATTCTTAAGGTGATATAAAGTAAATAAATCAAAAACCAAAGAAGAAGGTCATAAAGTAGTTTATATTTGTTTATACATAAATAGAAACTTTATATAGGGGGAGAATAATATGTTTACCGTCGTATGAAAAGACAGGGTGTAGTCATGTATCTTTAATAGGAGTAAAGATAAATGGCGATTTATCTTGACGTGACACTGAACCAATATTAACCAAATTCCTCGGGAGATGACTACCATCAAGAAAGGTAAGAAAACGATAATATTTATTAGGGTGTTACTTACTTATGTTCGTATATACGTACACACACACACACACACACACGTGCGCGTGCGTGCGTGTGAACCCGTTAGAAAAGACCCCAGTATGGTTCTCGTAAATAAAAGTTTGAAACTCTAAAAACGGTTAGACTATTTACTGTCTACCATAAAGTCATATTGAAATTCAGAGACCAATACTTACCCGTAGTAAAGTATCCAAGTTTCCGACAAACGGAAAGAAAAAAACCATTTGATAGACAAGTAAAGGACACAGGTAAGTAGTCTGAGACTCGTTTACGAGAAAAGATAAAATTTTCTAGAAATGTACCTCTTTTATTGGTTGACAGACACTATATTTAATGTCTATAAAAAGGTCCAAACAAAAAAAAATAGAAAACGATTACCACGTAAAACAACAACAATTCGTTTTGTCAAAAGAAAGTATGTCAACTTATATACTTAGAAAAGAATAAACGGTATTGGGACAAAGGTTTATTCCAGTACAAGACTCTGTGACTCCCAATCCTAAATTGTGTAGAGAACCCCCCTGTGTTAAGTTGGTATTATTCATGGTAAATAATTTTATGGGGAAAGACGGACACTGAACCCTATAGAAGAAAAAAAAATAGTATATAATTACAATTTAAAGGTATATATGTACTCAGAAAAAGACTTCAAGATAAGATGAGGTAACTAAATAAACAAATAGATGATTACGGTCTTATAAAAATCATCAAAATATCGGGAAAAAAAAAACGTTTTTATAGGAGAATTACTAACATGGTACTTTCAGTTTTCGTTTTAGTTTCTGTAATATAGTGTGTTAATTTATTAGATAAGTCATTTTAATACGGACGGTTGAATTGTAAACTAAATAAGAAACAAGTTTCCCAAATTTTTCTCAACGTAAACGTCGGATGAGGTTTATATTCGATTTTGTTTGAAAAAGTATTAAACAGTAAAGAAAAATTTATATTTTATTGTTTATAAGTAAAGAAAGGTAGAAGAATATATCGAAGTGAAGTACTCAAAAAAATTAGGATCAAAAGGTACACATTACTTCTGGAAACTATAGTCAAAACAGAGAAAGCCCAAAGGGAGCACCGTGTCTTCAATTTCGCAGACGGAGGTTACGTCCTCTGGGCCCAAGCTAGGGACCCAGCCCTTCTAGGGGACCTCTTCCTTTACCGTTAGGTGAGGTCATAAGAACGGACCTCTTAGGGTACCTGCCTCTCCGGATCATCCAATGTCAGGTGCCCCAGCGTTTCTCAGCCTGTGCTGACTCGCTGAAGTGGAGTGGAGTGAAATGGAACCAGAGAAAGTATTGTTTCTACAAACGAAGGGAGACAGGGGTCAAGGTCCATGACATCTCACGGGGTCAAGTCGGGGTTTCAAGGTCACGTCCCCAGAAGAGAGTCCGTTAGGGAGACCACGGATCACCAGAGGAATCCGTGGTGGACACCCTGAACCCTAAACTATCGTAGAAAGGATCTCTGGTTTGTCAAACTGTACACTTCCGAGTCTCGTGACTGGCACGTCTAAGGGGAATTATACTACCGACCCAGTAACGACCCGTTCTGAGACTCCGTTCTGTGTCGACAAGACTGAGTTTAGATACGAACACCTCCTTTGTCAAGACACAGTTTGTCCTCTGTGTCCATCACAGAAACGGTATCAAGACTCGACCCTGACGTAGCATGTAACTTAAGATTGGAACATTCTTCGTAAGAAGGGAGGAAAGAGAGGAACCCCCGGGACAAGATAGAGAAAAACTGAGATCTTCAACGAAAATAAAGGAGGACTGTAGGACTCCCGACAGACTTTATAAGAGGGTGGTGTGACGGTTCCCAAGTCAAGTCAGAGAGTCAGCACAGGCTGAGAAACGCTGGGGTACTTAGTGTCGTGCGGTCCGGAGGGACAGGTAGTGGTTGAGAGTCTCAAGTGAGTTTGAGTACAGGTAGTTCAACCACTACGGTAAGTCGGTAGAGTAGGAGACAACAGGGGAAGAAGAGGACGGGGGTTAGGGAGGGTCGTAGTCTCAGAAAAGGTTACTCAGTTGAGAAGTCTACTCCACCGGTTTCATAATCTCAAAGACAAAGTCGTAGTCAGGAAGGTTACTTATAAGTCCTGACTAAAGGAAATCCTACCTAACCAACCTAGAGGAACGTCAGGTCCCCTGAGAGTTCTCAGAAGGTGGTGTCAAGTTTTCGTAGTTAAGAAGCCACGAGTCGAAAGAAGTGTCAGGTTGAGAGTATAGGTATGTACTGGAGACCTTTTTGGTATCGGAACTGATCTGCCTGGAAACAACGGTTTCATTATAGAGACGAAAAATTATACGATAGATCCAACCAGTATTGAAAGGAAGGTTCCTCATTCGCAGAAAATTAAAGTACCGACGTCAGTGGTAGACGTCACTAAAACCTCGGGGGTTTTTATTTCAGACTGTGACAAAGGTGACGGTTCCCATCGGAGGGATTTAAGGATGTATGTAGGGTACCTATTCCACAATCGAAATCACAGAATTTTCTTTTCCCTGTTTTTAATTTTACTCAAAAATTCTCTATAATGTAAAAGAAAAGAAACCTTATATCAAAAGGTCGTAAAGAAAAAAAAATAATAAGTCCGTGTCAACTAAATGTCATAAACAAAGTCTATATGTCGTATCGCTAAGTTTTGAAATTTCGATTGTGAGGCAAATATTACTAATATTTTACAACCGATGTAAGTGACACGACATGTTATTAGGAACATCGTGTGAATAAAATATGTATCAACAAACTTGGAGAATTAGGGTATAGGGATAGAACGAGGAGAGACGAAAGAAGAGGGGTGACTATTGGTGATCAAACACGAGAAACACTCAGACAATGAATGAAAGAACAATATAAGTGATCAAATAAAAAAATTAAGGTGTATATGTACTATTACATGTCATAAACAGAAAGAGAGAGACTGAAGAATCGTATTATGGTAGGTCCAGGTAGGTACAACAACGTCCACCTTTTAAAAGTAAGAAAGTACCGACTCATCATGGGGTAACGTACATACATGTAAAAGAAAGAGAGAAGTAGACAACCATCTGTGAATCCAACGAAGACATAGAACGACAATATTTATTATGACGACACTTGTGACCCCATCACAAGTTCAATCACAAAAGCAAAAGAAGTCCATATATGCGTCCTCACCTTAACGACCCAATATACATGCTATCGAGATAAAAATCTAAAAGCTCCCCGGAGGTATGACCAAAGGTGTCACCGACGTGGTTAAATGGAAGGGTGGTTGGTACATGTAGGCAAGAGAAAAGAGGTATAGGATAAGTTGTACACAATAAACACCAGAAATAATACTATCGACAAGACTGTCCATACTCCATTATAAAGTGACACCAAAACTAAACGTAAAGAGACCACTAATCAATACAACTGGTATAAAAGTACACGGAAAACCGGTAGATGTAGATGTAGAAACCTTTTTACAGACAAATCCAGAGGACGGGTGTACAACGTAATACATAAAAATTATAGTTGGGGAATAGTCAGTATAGTAAACGTTCATAAAAGAGGGTCAGTCATCCAACAGAAAAACAAATTAGTTAGCAAAGGAAACGACACGTTTTCGAAAAGTCAATCCAGGGCAAATAAATAAAAACGAAAGCGAAGGAAACGGTATCCTCTGTCTAGGTCTTTTCGTGCGGATGTTAAATATAATTCTTACAAGACGGATACAAAAGGAGATCCTCAAAATGTCAGGACCGGAATGTAAATCCAGAAATTAGTCAAAAGTAAATAACACATGTACGACACGCTTTTATAAGATTAAAGTAAAAAAATGTACAAGTCAAGTCAAGTCAGCGAGTCAGTACAGGTTGAGAAACGTTGGGGTACTTAGCGTCGTGCGGTCCGGAGGGACAGGTAGTGGTTGAGGACCTCAAGTGAGTCTGAGTGCAGGTAACCCAGTCACTACGGCAGGTCGGTAGAGTAGGAGACAACAGGGGAAGAGGACGGGGGTTAGGAAGGGTTGTAGTCTCAGAAAAGGTTACTCAGTTGAGAAGTGTACTCCACCGGTTTCATGACCTCAAAGTCGAAATCGTAGTAAGGAAGGTTTCTTTAGGGTCCCGACTAGAGGAAGTCTTACCTAACCAACCTAGAGGAACGTCAGGTTCCCTGAGAGTTCTCAGAAGAGGTTGTGGTGTCAAGTTTTCGTAGTTAAGACCCTCCACCCTCCCCCGAAGTACAAACCCTTGCGTACATTCTTAATTTCTAAAATTTTAATTTTTTTAATTTTTTAATTTTTTTTTTTCGTAGTTAAGAAGCCGTGAGTCGGAAGAAGTGTCAGGTTGAAAGTGTAGGTATGTACTGGTGTCCTTTTTGGTATCGGAACTGATCTGCCTGGAATCAGCCGTTTCATTACATCGACAGGTCAAAAGGACCGTGGTGAAAAAATGTTATGTTTATATCAATTAAATGTTATAACACAAAATACATATATCGTTTTATTAGGACAAAATAAATGTATACATATAAATATGTATATCGACAACAAGTCAGTGATTAAGACTGCACAGTCTGAGAAACGCTGGGGTACCTGACGTCGTGCGGTCCGAGGGGACAGGAGGACAGAGAACCTCAAACAAGTCTAAGTACGGGTAACTAGAGGAAATCCTAACTGACCAAACTAGAACGGCAGGTTCCCTGAGAGTTCTCAGAGAGGGTCGTGGTGCTAAGCTTTCGTATTTAAGAATCACGAGTCGGAATAAAAGTCAGGTCGAGAGTGTAGACATGCACTGAGGACCTTTTTTTGTATCGAAACTGATATGTCTGGAAACAACCGTTTCACTACAGAGACGAAAAATTATAAGACAGATCTAAACGGTATCGAAAGGAAGGTTCCTCACAGAAATTAAAGTACCGACGTCTGTGGCAGATACCACTAAAACCTCGGGTTCTTTCATTTTAGTCAGTGACGAAGTTGTAAAAGACGAAGATAAACGGTACTTCACTACAGTGATCTACGGTACTTGAATCAAAGAATTTACAACTTAAAGTTCGGTGGAAAAAGTAAGAGGAGCAAATGGTAGCAGTTTTCCAAGGAGAAGTGAAAGACGGTAATCTCACTATAGTAAACGTACAGACTCAAACGACTATAAAGGGACCGTTAGAAGTAAGGTCAAAGTAGGTCGGCCCGTAAAAAGTACTACATGAGACGTACATTTAATTTATTCGTCCCACTGTTATATGTCGGAACTACATGAGGAAAGGGTTAAAACTTGGTCAGACAACAAGGTACATTCTAAGATTGACAACGAAGAACTGAGAGTGTGTCCAAAGAGTCCTCTGTCCATTCCACCGGATCATAAGGGTAGAGAAGTTCTTAAAAGGTGTCAAACAACACTAGGTGTGTCAGTTCCGAAATCTTATCAGTTACTTCGTTTTGACATATAAAAAGACTTTAAGGGAACGAAAGAGATACTCGGTTTCTTACAACCGTTAAACTAGAGACCAAGGAGACGGAAAAGTTTTGGGTCATGTAGACCTTGAAGAGTCAAATACATGTCGACCTCGGATCGAACTTCCTAAAACTCGTATTGGAATGATCGTACGTTTTACTCGTTTTAACAGACCGTCAAACTTATAGCAAACCGTGACGGTAATAAACCCTAACCTTACTTTCAACTGGAAAAGGTCAGGACACCGGTGACGACTCAGAAGGTTTAAACGACTGTATAACTTACGTCGTGAAAGTGTCGTAGTACAAAATCCTAAACGTTATCGAGTCGACCTTAAGATAGTGGAGATGATCAAATCAAGTATCATTACGAAGGTTTCCGGGTGAACTGAAGTGTAAGGTCTTTCAGACCGAGATCCACTCATTGGTGTGGTAGTACCAATAGGTCCAGTAATTCTGGAAAAACATATCAAACAGATACATAAGAACGGTGGAGAAGAATTAGAGAAGACGAAGCCAAAGAAGAAGGAATGGTAAAAACAGGAAATACCACGGGTAGGAACGTACTTTACAAGGGAACTATAGAGACCAAAAGAATTTCTCTAGAGATCAGAAAGGGTAGGACAACAAAGGGAGATAAAGAAACGTAACAAATAAATTCTTCCGGAAGAATAGAGAGGAACAATGAGAGACCTTAAGACGTAAGTCAACCCAAATAGAAAGGAAAAGAGGAAACGGAAAACGAAGCGAAGAAAGGAGTCGATAAACATTCCGGAGGAGTCTGTTTGTGAAACGGAAGAACGTAAATAAAAGAACCCCTACCAAAACCAGTAACGGAGGACATGTTACAATACTTGGAAGTAGGTATTAAGAAGTCCCTGATACAGATGGTCTAGATTAGGGAACTTAGGTAAGGAGTGGAGGTGACATATTAGTATTCCCTAAACTGAATCCAGTATGGACTTATCGGATCACCAAAAGGGATGACCGGAGTCAAATTCGGACTTAAAATGTCATTCCTCGAGTACTAGACTCTGTGTAAGTCGAGGTCCAGGACAAATATAAATAAATTGATGTTAGTTATAAAATATTATTGGACATTCCCTTTTATTATATATATACATATAAATAAATAATATAAATTCTTTCATGTCTCTTCAAACCGTCCGACGCCAGAGTGTTTCTCAGTCTGTACTGACTTCGTTGAATCGTATGTACGTACGTACACATATATATAAATAAATATAATCTCACACATATATATACATATATGTAAATAAAGGGAATATCCAATAATATTTTATCGGATACTAATAATTGATGTTATGATACTAATATCAAGGGACACGATAAATAATCTAGGAACAACAAATAGATAAAATATACATCATGACAAACAACGATAAGGGTTTGAGTTAAAAAGTAAGAATTCATACTATAATCGATACCTAAATAGTAACAACAACAACAAATCAGTGATTCAGTACAGACTGAGAAACGTTGAGACACCTGAACCGGACGGTCCGAGAAGAGTATATACCGTAAAAATTATAACTCAATACAAAGGAGATAACAGTGAAAGACCTCTCAAAATAGAATTTATAACTCAAAACACTTTTGAAAGACGTAAATAACTCTACTAGCATACTAAAAATAAGAAGTCAAACAATTACACCATATAGTGGAACTAACTAAACGTCTATAACTTGGTAGGAAAGTAGGGACCTTATTTAGGGTCAACTAGTACCACATACAGAAAAATTACATAACAAATTAATAGCATACATATCATACAAAATTATAGACCAACTCGGTCGATGGGAGTCACGGAAAAAAGGGGATCATGAAATGAACTAATAAAAGGAACACTTAAAACTCTACTTGACAAATCTAGGTCTTGTATTGAGACCGTACAATGAGACGAACGTAGAACTCATATCGTCACATATGATGAGTTAGGTTGTAGGTGACGTCTTCCTTTCTGTATACCTTCCTCACACACCTAGTTCCTTTGGTTCACGAAAAGTACTTCCTTACCTGCTCCACTACAAGTCAACATAGTCCCTTCCTTACTGATAATGTAAATTATGATAACGATGACACAATTAAATATGTAATATGAGGTAACCATTCTCGTAACAACAATTACGGTATAATAAAAAATTATGTTCGATTTATAATTCAAAAACGACACGAAGAAGTATACTCAATGACACTTGACTTTAAATGTCTATTCTTAATAAACGGTACATCCTGAGAGATCCAATACTATTAACATACATCGTGACATAACTTCTGATTAGAAGGTAATCATTCGGTCAACGTCTAAATTTCGTAACAGGGAGTCACGACAGACATACAAAATGTCTCCGGAAATCTTACGGTCTCATGTCCTTGACCTTCTATACACTACTAGTAAAACAGACTGGAGTAAGGAGAAGGTCTACCTTTTTGACTTCAGGTCTATATAGTAATCGCGGTCGCGGGGTCAGACCCGGAGTCTAGGTCGAGAGAGTCGACGAAAGATGAGTCTATTGGGAGACTTGAAGTCACCGGGAGTCACCGTCGTAGTAGTCCCAAAAGACAGGAGAGTGGTTGTCGGAAGTGTGACATAGACGAACAGAGGTTCAAAATAAAAAGAAAGGGATTGCCGTATAATGAATTTTAAGACAACCGTTGTTAATTGTACTTAAGGTCAGTTCATCAGTAACCTATACATGACGGGAGACCCACCTCATATTAAACCTGGTGTATCAAAGAAAACAGACTCCGTGAAGGATGTCATAAGGATTGATGTCTTACACGACGGAGGGTTTGGGTTTCTCCGGACACTCCATAACATGAAGGAAGAAACACCACCCTTACACTGTACGTTATTAAACAGGAAATAAACTTTGGATGAGGTCTGATAACCGAGGGTGATTTTAACAATGACTGCACCGTCCAGGGAATTAGAAATTTCTCAAAAAAGAATAAGAGTCCCTACATATACAGTGTCTACAGGTCGTATGAACGACGAAGAATCAATCTGACAAACTTGACTAGTTATTCGCTTGTATATACTATGAGATATCTCACAGGTCTACCGGGTCCAGAGAAACCTAATTAAGTACTGTATCTCGTCTTTTCGGTTATATCTGACCTGTCCGACAGTCACATTCGACGGCAGGAGGGGTACTTTCACCTCAAGGCACGCCGTCGAGTCAGCACAGGTCGAGAAACGGTGGGGTACCTGACGTCGTGCGGTCCGGAGGGGCAGGTAGTGGTTGAGGGCCTCGAGTGAGTCAGAGTACAGGTAGCTCAGCCACTACGGTAGGTCGGTAGAGCAGGAGACAGTAGGGGAAGAGGAGGGTGGAAGTTAGAAAGGGTCGTAGTCCCAGAAAAGATAGTCCGTAAACCGTAGTCCACCGGTTTCATAACCTCGAAGTGGAAGTTGTAGTCAGGTAGGTTTCTTATAAGTCCTGGCTGAAGGAAATCCTAACCGACAAACCTAGAGGAACGTCAGGTTCTCTGAGAGTCCTCAGAAGTAGTTGTGGTGTCAAGTTTTCGTAGTTAAGGAGTCGTGAGCCGAAGGAAATATCAAGTTGAGAGTGTAGGTATGTACTGGTGACCCTTTTTTTGTATCGAAACTGATCTGTCTGGATACAACCGTTTCATTACAGAGACAAAAAATCATACGACAGACGCAACCAGTATCGAAAGAAGGTTTCTCGTTCGCAGAAAATTAAAGTACCGACCTCAGTGGTATACGTCACTAGAACCTCGGGTTTTTTGATTACAGACAGTGACAAAGGTAACAAAGGGGTAGATAAACGGTACTTCACTACCCTGACCTACGGTACTAGAATCAAAAGAATCTTACAACTCGAAATTCGGTTGAAAAAGTGAGAGGAGAAAGTGAAAGTAGTTCTTCGAAAACTCAAGAAGAAGAGAAAGACGGTATTCCCACCACAGTAGAATAGACTACAATAACTATAAAGAGGACCGTTAGAACTAAGGTCGAACACGAAGTAGGTCAGGTCGTAAAGAGTACTACATGAGACGTATCTTTAATTTATTCGTCCCACTGTTATATGTCGGAACTGCATGAGGAAAGGGTTAAACCTTAGTCAGACGACAAGGTACGGATCAAGATTAACAACGAAGAATTGGACTTATGTCTAAAGAGTCCTCCGTCCATTGCACAAACCATAAGGGTAGAGGACTTCTTAAAAAGTGTCAAGCAACACCAGGTGTGTCAGTTTCCGAAACCGTATCAGTTACTTCGTTTTCATCTACAAAAAGACCTTAAGAGAACGAAAAAGTTACTAGGTTGCTGACAACCGTTAAACTAGAGACCAAGGAGACGGAAAGATTTAATTCGAACCTCTAGACCTTCAAATGTCAAGTGTATGAAAACTTCGGACCGAACCTCTTAAAACTCGTAATGAAATGATCGTACACTCTACTCACGTTAACACGCCATCAAACTCGTGAGAAACCGTAACGGAAAGAAACCCTAACCTTACTTTTAACTGGAAAAGGTCAGGATACCGGTGACGACTCAAAAGGTTTAGACGACCGTATAACGTACGTCGTGAAAGTGTCGTAGTAGAAAGTCCTAAACTTTATCGAGTTGACTTAAGGTAGTGGAGGTGATCGAAACAAGTATCACTACGAAGGATTCCCGGTGAACGGAAGTGTAAGGTCCTACAGAGTGAGATCCACTCACTAGTGTGGTGGTACCAATAGACCCAGTACCTCTATAAAAAAGATGTCAAGAAGAAACATAACAACGGTGGACAAGAATTATAGAAGACGAAGACAATCCAGATATGGTAAAGACAGGAGATAGCTCGGGTAGAAACGTACTTTACAAGGGAACCATAGAGATTAAAAGAACTTCTCTAGAGATTTAGAAAGGGTAAAATAACAAAAGGAGATAAAGAAACGTAACTAGTGACTCCTTCTGAAAGAATAGAGAGGTACGACTTGAGATTGTAAGTTTACCCATATAGAAAGGAACAGAGGAAACGGAAATTGCAGAGAAGAAAAGAATCGATAAATATTCCGGAGGAGTCTGTTGGTAAAACGGAAAAACGTAAAGAAAAAGAACCCCTACCAGAACTAGTGACGGAGTACATGTTATAGTGTTTGGAGACAGGTATCAAGAAGTCCGTGAGATAGAGAGTCTAGCTTAGGGAACTTAGATAAACAGTCAAGGTGACATATTATCCTTCCCTAAAATAAATCCAGTATGGACTNGAAAGGAACAGAGGAAACGGAAATTGCAGAGAAGAAAAGAATCGATAAATATTCCGGAGGAGTCTGTTGGTAAAACGGAAAAACGTAAAGAAAAAGAACCCCTACCAGAACTAGTGACGGAGTACATGTTATAGTGTTTGGAGACAGGTATCAAGAAGTCCATGAGATAGAGAGTCTAGTTTAGGGAACTTAGATAAACAGTCAAGGTGACATATTATCATTCCCTAAAATAAATCCAGTATGGACTTACCAGATCACCAAAAGGGATGAAAGAAGTTAAATTCAGACTTAAACCGTTATTCCTCAAGTACTAGACACGGTGTCAGTCGAGGACCAGGACAAAAACGACTGACATATATCGAAGAGGTAGAAACTGACGTTTCTTATATTAGTCAGACTAAACCCATAACTGGTAAACCACTACAGGTGTATATCTCAGAAAAGAACACAATAACCTTCTCCCAAAAGGATACTGGTCACGTAAGAGAAAAGTTTTGAGACAATAAGAAACAGGACGAAGTAAAACATGAGGTTCCACTTTAAACGGACAATAAGGTCCATAGAGAACCGAAGGATGAAAACGTAAGATCATGGAATATTACTTTTCCTACAGAAAAACCCCACAACCAAGATCTTCCAAAACATCCAGAAGTATCTCGGTAAGTTGAAGTCGAAAAAGTTGTAAAGACCGACCCCGTATCTGCACCTAATGACACTATGACTCACCAAATGGAACCTTTACTTGTCCCTAGTAAGACAACAAAAACTCTAACGTAGATTCATGACGAAAAAGGGAGATTTATGAAGAAGTCGATAATGTATAGATAACCATACATTAGAAAAGTAGAAGTGGGTTAAAATTTATACAAGATTAAAAAATAAAATTAATGAAGAGTCAAGGTACTTAATAAACCTTCTTATAAAAATTAAAGATTTTAAAATGTTAGAGAAAACCCATTATAAAATAATAACTATTATCATCATGAAACACCAGAGGTATAGTAAAATTATCAAACTATGGAAACGACGACGACGACGGCGACGACGATTCAGCGAAGTCAGTACAGGCTGAGACACACTGGGGTCTCTACCGTCGGGTGGTCCGAGGGGGTAGGGACCCTAAGAGGTCCGTTCTTGTGACCTCACCCAACGGTAAAGGAAGAGGTTACGTACCTTCACTTTTCACTTTCACTTCACCGAATCAGTACAGGTTGAGATACGCTGGGGTACCTGACGTCGGGTGGTCCGAGGAGACAGGTACCCTAAAAGGTCCGTTCTCATGACCGCACCCCACGGTAACGGAAGAGGAAATTCGGATTATAAACAAGTTAAAAACATTTATAAAAATTCATACGAACTTTTGTTACACATAAGAAATTGACGACTAAATTCAAGATATTTTAGATATATCCGAAGGATTAAAAAACAGGTAAATCAGTCAATGACTTTCACTACACAATCTTAGAGAGTGACATAAACACTCGAACAGTTAATAAGAAACATTAAAATAAGTAAAACCTAAATAAATAAAACTCCGAAATAGTCCACAGATGTCAAAGACTTGACTACATAGAAGGACCACTTAAAAATGAAAATACAATACATCATATTCCCTGTCTCTTCCGTTACCGTGGGGTGAGGTCATAAGAAGGGACCTTTTAGGGTACCTGCCTCCTCGGACCACCCGACGTCAGGTACCCCAGAGATTCTCAGCCTGTGCTGACTAGTTGAAGTGAAAGTGAAAAGTGAAAGTACGTGACCTCTTCCTTCACCGTTGGGTGAGGTCACAAGAACGGACCTCTTAGGGTCCCTGCCCCCTCGGACCACCCGACGACAGATACCCCAGCGTGTCTCAGCCTGTGCTGACTTCTCTGAATCGTCGTCGTCATATTCCCTCACTCAAACTCGTGAAACCCCGACTCGTTTCTATTGCAATACCGGTACTCCACCGTCATCGACGTGTGCTCGAGACAAAACCGTGATGAGCTATACGGACGTTCAACCCTTTCCCGGATCGTGGTGGGTCTCGAAATTCCGTAGTCCGGGGGTAGTTCTTCCCTTCCTCCCGCTCGTATGACCCCCTTTCTCCGTAGTCTCTGAAAAAACAGATCCAAAAAACAGATCCCCCGAATACATAATACAATGAGTCGTCGTACAGTCCTCAGAGACTCAATCTCTCAAGGTTTCGTTCCGTTCGTCGAATCTCAGAAATAACGGGTTTCCGAATAAAGTAGACACCGTTCGTCTAAAACCTGTCAAAGTGTCCAATATTTTTCGTCCGTTCGAGATTTACCGATTTTTAAGACAAACAAACCTAATACAAATTTTGTTCATCTACCCACTTGAAAACCAAACCACGGTCACCGAAAACTCGATTACCCAGTGTTGGACGAGACTTCTTCATTTGGTGGGTACCCGGTTATATGTCTCCGGTGGAAACGAAGTATTTGTATTCTATCGAAAGAAATAGGGAAAAAACGAATAGTAACAAATAACATAAAATGAAAAAATAATCATAATATAATAAAACGTTTCAAACAAATATTAACAGACGATAGAATGATAAATGAATAATAAGTTTGACGAGATTATTCTTAAAATGAATTAAGAACGAAGGTGCATGGGTTTTGAAGAGACCCATTCCAGTATTTTACTGGAAGTACTATAGTTTAGGTTAATTACAAAATTTTGAAATTTTCGAAATAAAATATACGTGTACAAATTAACTATATTAAACTTTTACCCTAGAGTATGTACCTTAAAAAAAAAGACAAACAAATAAGAAAGGAGAGAGGAGAAGGGAAAGGGTGGGTTTAAGAGTAGAAAAGATGGGAGAGATCTATTTACTATAGTAGATGAAAGTCAAGTCAAGTCAGCGAGTCAGGACAGACTAAGAGACGTTGGGGTACCTGACGTCGTGGACAGGTAGTGGCTGAGGGTATTGAATGAGTTCGAGTGTAGGTAACTCGGCGACCACGGTAGGTTGGTAGAATGGAAGGCAACACGGGAAGAGGAGGATGGAAGTTAGAAAGGGTCGTAGTCCCAGTAAAAATTACTCAGTCGAGAAACGTAGTCCACCGGTTTCATAACCTCGAAGTCGAAGTCGTAGTCAGGAAGGTTCCTTATAAGTCCTGACTAAAGGAAATCCTAACTGACCAACCTAGAGGAACGTCAGGTTCCCTAAGAGTTCATAGAAGAGATTGTGGTGTCAAGTTTTCGTAGTCAAGAAGCCACAAGTTGAAAGAAATGCCAGGTTGAGAGTGTAGGTATTTACTGATGACCTTTTGGTATCGAAACTGATCTGCCTGGAAACAACCATTTCATTAGGGAGACAAAACTATATAGTAAAAGTAAAAAGAAGTACGAATATTTAGTATACGTTTGTATATATGTATGTGTATGTTGGGTTTTATTCTCATATATTATGTATACAATTATATATAGGGTAGTGATGACGTATCTTTATGATGTAGTTGATTATATCGAGATTATACATAAAAGGGAATTCTAGTTACAACGTTATTTTATATATATACCTGTTTATATCACTAAAATAAAGACATCCTAACGACATTGTTTCTTACATAAAGTAGGGCTTCCTGACAGTGTTAGACATAAAGAATGACGAGTATATACTCTTATGAACCAGGGAGAACCTTTTAAGGGTGGTAGCTACCCATAACGAGGAGAAATGTACACTGATGGATAGATCGCCCCATATTTTACTGTCAGAAGATCTCGAAGTAAACATAAAAGGACTAGTGATCACTCAAACTCGTATTAAAATATATAGAACCAGTAAACCTGAATAAGAAGATACCAATATAGAAATATAAACGGGTACCAAAACAAACGGAAAAAAAAAAAAAACCGGGTAAAAATTCACGAGATATTATGTACAATAGTAATGTATAATGTATTAGGTCTGATTATATCTATAATTGAGAAACATTGGATGTAAGTCAAAGGAGGTACAAATAACACATATTAACTATAAACTGAAATGGAGAAACAGTGTTTTTTAACAATTAAAAACGGTGCATCCAAAGGGATAGAAATCAGAGAAAAGAAGAAGGGGTGGGAGTTGAGAGAAAGATTTTATTATTTTTTTTTAAAAAAAAAAACCGGTACGGGAGACCGAATACTCTAGAATCAAGGGGTTGGTCCCCAGCTTGATCCCCGAGACCGTCACTCTCGTGACTCAAGAGTGGGGACCTGACGGTCCATTAAGGGTTATTAATAAAATTTTTATTGAAATATAGTATAGTTTCGAAAATTACTTTTAATCCTCAGGTTAGAACAAAAGACACACTTAATTTCATGTATAAGTAGTATACAATTTAAAAGTGGAGTTAAGAAAAGATGGTTAGATTAAATAAGAATAAATTACGTCAATAAAAAGAATGGTATAACTGAACTAAGGTCACTGACATCATATACGACTATAGACCACTCATTTCAAAGAGAGTATAACAAACAAAAACATCTTAAAAGACTGATAAGGTTTACTTAGAATTCTATCAAATTAGGTTAAATTTTTATGAGTATTAAGATTACACAAGATCAGTCAATTGAAATTCTCTAAACATAAAAATGTCATCACAAAAGATTATACAAATTTAAAACAAGTCATAGAATATCATTGTAAAAATATCCAATAAAAAAAGAATATTCATAACATGGAAAGACTCGTTTAAATAAGATGGAAAAACCCGAAAAAGTGATAGTATTTACTTTATAAAGAGGTTAATCGTGAAGTCTCACGAATGACGATAAAACATAAGTAGACCAAAGGCTCATGAAATGAGTTTTAGGGAGAGACAGAAAAGGTTCGAGACAGTAAAGGATCCGTATATTTTAGTATAGTTGTCAGTGACCTAGGAGGTTTTATGAGAAATTATTATTAACTGTCATTGGTACGGTCAATCAAGGACTAAAATTAACTTTGTCGAATATTAAAATTTATGAACGTCAAAAGTAATTCATGAGAAGTAACAAAATTCGTCAAAGGAAGTTAAAGACAAAATGAGTTCTTAGAAGTAATCCTTACCGATGATTTAGAATCATTACACGGAAAGTGGTAGATAGCTATACAGTACCTCGACTTCGAAGTCGTGATCCCGGTGGACTACGTTTCTCGGTTGAGTAACCTTTTCTGTGACTACGATTCTTTCTAACTTCCGTCCTCTTCCCGTACCATCTCCTGCTCTACAAACCTACCATAGTGGCTGAGTTACCTGTACTCAAACTCCTTCGAGGCCCTCAACCACTTCCTGTCCCTTTGGACCGAGGTACCCCAGCGTTTCTCAGTCTGTACTGACTCACTGACTTGTTGTTGTTTATACTAGTACAAAAGCGAAGAAATTAGTAGACCCATTGGCAAAGACAATTAACAACAAGTCAACGATTCAACCCAGGCTAAGAGACGCTGGGGTACCTGACACGTATGGTCCGAAGACACTGGAAGTGATAGAGGACCTCAAACGAGTTTAAGTGTAGGTAACTCAGTCACTATCATAGATTGGTAGAGTAGGGGACGGTGGGGAAAGAGGAAAACGGAAGTCAGAAAGGGTCGTAGTCCCAGAAAAGGTCCCTAAGACGAGAAGTATAGTCCACAGATTTCATAACCTCGAGGTCGAAGTCGCAGTCAGGAAAGTTACTTATAAGTTCCAATTAAAGGAAATCCTAACTGACCAACTTTGAGGAACGTCAGGTCCCTTGAGAGTTCTCAGAAGAGGTCGTGGTGCTAAGTTTTCGTAGTTAAGAAACCACGAGTCGAAAGAAATACCAGGTTGGGATTGTAGATAAGTACTGAAGATCCTTTGGTCGAAACAGTCGTTTCATTATAGAGACGAAAAATTATACGACAGATCCAAACAATATCGAAAGGAAGGTTCCTCGTTCACAGAAAATTAATACCGGCGTCAGTGATAGGTGTCCCTAAAACCCCGAGTTCTTTTATTTTAGACAGTGACGAAGGAGACAAAAGGGAAAGATAAACGGCACTTCATTACCTTTACCTACGGTACTAGAATGTAAAAACTTACAACTTAAAATTCGGTCGAAAAAGTGAGAAAGTGGGAGTAGTTCTCCGAGAAATCAAGGAGAAGTAAAAGACGGTAATCTCACTATAGTAGACATACAGACTCAAAGAACTATGAAGGGACCGTTAGAAGTAAGGTCGATACACAAGTAGATCGGGTCCTAAAGAGTACTACATGAGACGTATATTTAATTTATTCGTCCTACTGTCATATGTCGGAACTACATGAATGAGGAAAGGACTAAAACTTGGTCAGGTAGCAAGGTACATTCTAAGATTGACAACGAAGAACTGGACGTATGTCTATAAAGTCCTCTGTCCATTCCACCGGACCATAAGGGTAGAGATTCTTAAAAGGTATCAAACAACACTAGGTATGTCAGTTTCCGAAATCTTATTAGTTACTACGTTTTGACACATAAAAAGGCTTTGAGGGAACGAAAGAGATACTAGGTTGCATACAACCGTTAAGTTAGAGACCAAGGAGACGGAAAAGTTTTGGGTTGAACATGTGGATCTTCAAGAGCCAAGTGTATGACGACTTCGGATCGAACTTCCTAAAACTCGTATTGGAATGATCGTACGTTTTACTCGTTTTAACAGACCATCAAAATTGTAAGAAACCGTGACAGGAGGAAACCCTAACCTTACTTTTGACTAGAGAAGGTCAGGACACTTGTGACGAGTTAAAAGGTTTAAACGACTGTATAACTCACGTCATGAAAGTGTCGTAGTACAAAATCCTAAACTTTATCGAGTCGACCTTAAGACAGTGGAGGTGATCGAAACAAACATCATTACGAAGGATTCCGGGTAAACTGAAGTGTGAGTTCCTACAGACCGAGATCCACTCACTGGTGTGATAGGACCAATAGGGCCAGTAATCTTGTTTATCTAAGACTCCTAAACTAGACCATCTGTCTCATGGACTTTTTGATACCTGTCTCCAAGTATTGTAACAAGTCCTCCGTCACTCACTGGTTTTGGTAGGGTTTCTTTTTCTTCACGTTCTTCCATTCATCAACAGACTCCTTTCTTCTGTTCGTTTTGTCGTTTCTTCCCCTTTCTATATGGGTTGACTTACGTCTCAAGGTCTCTTATCGTTCCTCTCTATTTTTGCGGCAGAAGTTACTTGTTACGTTTCTTTATCTCCTTTCGTTATCTTACCCTTTCTAATCTCTAGAGGAATTCTTTTAACCTCCATAGTTCCCTTGTAAAGTGGGTTCCTACCCGTGTTATTTCTTGTCTTTGTAATTCTTGGATTGTTTTCGTCTTCTCTAATTTTTCTTCACCGTTCTAACATAATTATCTACACGACTTTAGTTTTGTGAGAACTTAAGGACCTTATGTTGGGAAAAACGGTGTCACTAAAAAAAAATTGTCACGATGTGAAAATAAACCCGAAGGGATCATCGAGTCGACCATTTCTTAGGTGGACGTCACGTCCTCTGGACCCAAACTAGGGACCCAACCCTTCTAGGGGACCTCCTCCCGTACCGTTGGGAGATGTCATAAGAACGGACCTCTTAAGTGTACCTGTCTCCTCGGTCCACCCGATGTCAGGTACCCCACCGTTTTTCAGTCTGTGTTGACTCGTGTCGTGTGAAAATAAATCTTAAAAGTAGGCATACATATCTACTCTAACCAGAAAAAAAAAAAAAAACCGGAAGACAAAGAAATGGTTCAAAAATATAATTATAGTATGATCGACATACTTAACCTCTTCCTTTACCGTCGGGTGAGGTCATAAGAACGGATCTCTTAGGACACCTGTCTCCTCGGACCACCCGACGACAGATACCCCAGCGTGTCTCAGCCTGTGTTGACTTCGTTGAATCGTCGTCGTTGTCGTCATACTTTACTCAACTTCTCAAAAAGGAAAAACTTCTTTAAACCCTATGAAATTTAGTGTAATCTTAGTAGAGGAAACGTTGGGACGACGACGATGATGACGACGATTCAGTGAAGTCAGCACAGGCTGACACGCTGGGGTATCTACCGTCAGGTGGTCCGAGGGGGCAGGGACCCTGAGAAGTCCGTTCTTGTGACCTCACCCAACGGTAAAGGAAGAGGTTACGTACTTTCATTTTTCACTTTCACTTCAACGAGTCAAACGTTGGGATCTTGAAAATTTTAATCCTAAAATTTTAAGCGAAAAAAGTGAGTATAGACTTTTAACCAGATAATTGTACATTTTAAAATAGAACCCAGCGAAAACTAGAAAATACAAAATGATCTTTTAATGGGTAAAGGACATCTGAAAAGTCACACAACGATGTGTCAACGTACGTTTTAAGACTTCACTTACATGAAGATGCAAGTAGAGTAAAGTGAAGTACCGTCGTCGTAGAACAACTTCTGTGACATGAAGACAGAATTTAAATAACTTCCCTACAATAACTAAGAATAGAAATCATACTAATTACGTCTCCTTAAATACTACCTATGATTACCTTTTAATGTCCTTTAAACTCTTAAATCACTTACAACTGTAAAAATAAAAGTTAATGTTCCAAGTAGAGACATTAATACGTTAAATTAGGAAAAAGGTAAAGATGTAATAAAACCTTTTAATGTCGAAATATTATCTGTAGTCATTGAACATTTATAACACCGACTGAACTGTTGTCACAAAATTCTCTTGTCTCAGTGTCTTATATGAAAAACATTCGTTCTTAGTTCCTAAGTTTCGTTTCCTTTGAATCTTTCACTACAGGAAAGACTGTCTCTATTACAGAGAGACTTGTCTAAAAGTCACAGGAAGTTCTGGTATTTACCTTAAGGGACCTCCAGGTCACCAATGCTGAGACATGAAGGGGACACCCCCAGTACCCAAGTTAGGGACCAGTCCCTTGATTCTAGGACATACGGTGTACCGGTTTTTTTTTTATGTGTGTGTGTGTGTGTGTGTGTGTGTGTGTGTGTATATATATATTTGGATCATCTTTTAACGTGTTACCATAACGATCATTCATTATACCAGATGAAAAATATATTTTGATTACGAACGAAGTTCTATTGGAGGTTTGTTTAACCTAAAGACGTTTTCTATTACCTACGGAGAGACTTGCACTACGGTACTCGAAGGTTATTTTTCAATGACGCTGTTGATTTGGTATTGGAGTCTACTACGTCGTATCGATTTTGTCTCGTTGTCGGGGCTCTCAGAAGCTGTCAGGAGAGAGACCACGTTTCCCTGACGCACCAGTCATTCCGTCAGTGCCTTGATGTCGACTTACTGAAATTTGTACTGAACAGTAGGAGGGATTCCACCTCCTCTAGTAGATTGAACTACATACACCAAATTTAGTGAAAAGGAAATCAAAAAGAGTATAAAATCGTTTAATTTAATACATCACTTAATTAGTAATTTGGACTTTTTACAAAGTGGACTTACTTTTTGACGGATACTCTTTAGGAGATTTATAGTTCCTTACTCAGTTCCATAAAGGACGTATTTGAAAGGTGCACCTATGGTGAAATTCGTGAGTCGAAAATTGGTATACTTCACCTTTAACCATAGTGGTTTGTTTTGTGTTTAGGATGGAAGAATGTATTTGATGAAGTTAGGTCAAGTCAACGAGTCAGCACAGACTGAGAAACGCTGGGGTACTTGGTGTCGTACGGTCCGGAGGGACAGGTAGTGGTTGAGGGCCTCAAGTGAATTTGAGTACAGGTAGCTCAGTCACTACGGTAGATCGGTAGAGTAGGAGACAGCAGGGGAAGAGGAGGACGGGAGTTAGAAAGGGTCGTAGTCCCAGAAAAGGTTACTCAGTCTAGAAGTTAGTCCACCGGTTTCATAAGTTCAAAGTCGAAGTTGTAGTCAGGAAGGTTACTTGTGGGTCCTGACTAGAGGAACGTCCGGTTCCCTGAGAGTTCTCAGAAGAGGTTGTGGTGTCAAGTTTTCGTAGTTAAGAAGCCGCGAATCGAAAGAAATGTCAGGTTGAGAGTGTAGGTGTGTACTGGTGACCTTTTTGGTATCGGAACTGATCTGTCTGGAAACAACCGTTTCATTACAGAGACGAAGAATTATACGACAGATCCAACCAGTATTGAAAGGAAGGTTCCTCATTCGCAGAAAATTAAAGTACCGACATTAGTGGTAAACGTCACTAAAACCTCGGGTCTTTTTATTCCCAGTCGGTGACAAAGGTGACAAAGGGGTCAACGGTTGTAGGCGACCTAGTACCTTTTTCACTCTCTCAAGGTCTTTTTGTAGATAAAGACGAAATAACTGATACGGTTTCAGAAACTGACACAACTAGTGTTATTTGACCTTTTAAGACTTTCTCTACACTTATGGTCTGGTGGACTGGACGGAGGACTCTTTAGACATACGTCCAGTCCTTCGTTGTCAATCTTGACCTGTACCTTGTTGTCTGACCAAGGTTTATCCTTTGCCTCATACAGTTCCGACATATAACAGTGGGACGAATAAATTGAATATGTGTCTCATGTAATACTCTTTGCGACAAGACCTCCTTCGTGTTCGACCTTAGTTCTAACGACCCTCTTTATAGTTATTGGAGTCTATACGTCTACTGGTGGTAGAACT
Organism: Capra ibex; assembly: GCA_006410555.1. Taxonomy (NCBI): domain Eukaryota; kingdom Metazoa; phylum Chordata; class Mammalia; order Artiodactyla; family Bovidae; genus Capra; species Capra ibex. The sequence continues at coordinate 935,427 of SJYO01016727.1, forward strand.
ATGTTTAAGTAGTAATTTGTAGTGAACATATTAACCTGGTGTCACTACGAGAATCCGTGACACAACACCTCCTGAGATTCAAAAGAGTTCAACGATGTGAAAATGACAAGTGTAACCAAGGGAGGGGACGACAGTCGACAGTGTAAAATAATAAATGGACTGAGATCTTCCTGGGACAGCTATAAACATTAAACAAGTCCTCGTCTTTAGTCTATTTGTTTGAACAATCTTAATCCCCACTTCATTATTGTTCGGCCCCGAAGGGTCCACCGCGATCACCATTTCTTGGACGGACGGTCGCACCCTTTACCCTCAAACTATGGACCTAGGTCTTCTAGGGGACCTCCTTCCGTACCGTTGGGTGAGGTCATAAGAACGGTCCTCTTAGGGTACCTGTCTCGTCGGACCACCCGATGTCAGGTACCTCGACGTTTCTCAGTCTGTACTGACTCACTGAATCCTGTCGTGTTCTTGTTCGTCTGCGACTTCTACCCCTAGACGCTCGTGAAGATTTGTTTCAGATATTCGGAGTCATTCTCGAGAGGACCAGAAGAGTCCTAACCATTACGAGGTGTTGACTTAAGATTTGTTCATTTCCGTCAATCTACAAAGACCATTCATCATTTATTTTATAGATAGTATTAAATTCTTGGGACAAATTTATTTTTGTAAATTTTGAGAGAAACGTTCCATTATCGTCCAAAGATTACATTCTCACATCCTAATGTCATTCCTTCTGTCTTGATATATCTAGTCGTCGACCGAATTAATCGAACGGTATTTGAATAATTGTTTAATCCAATGTTTTATGTATTCGTTACATTACTTAGTAGTATACTTTGTGACTTGAGTTTTGACTTAACATTACACGAAAAGTATTACATTGAACGAATTAGTGGACATTCTTACTTAGTGATTATGGAGTTCAGGACGAGCTGTCAAACCCTATGAATAAATACATTACCACCACGAGTGCAGACTCATTCCGTTACTGACTGATCAAGGGACCCATCCCTCGTCGTCAGGAGTTTTACTAATATTACACTGTCATTGTTATACCGACAAAGATCTTACAAGATCCTTGGGTTCTATACATAAAGTATAGGAGGTAACATAGGAGGTAACATAGTTAAATGTACGTTAATCTAAAGTTAATCTACAGTTAAAAAATTCTATCTGTACTATCTTAAGACACTTGAATGTTTTTCTTCACTATCGTTGACCATTGTGACGAATGTATTTCTCCATTAATTTTATTGTCGAATGATGGTCGGGTCCCGAAGACTTCCTCGACGTGTACACCCTTTTATAAACCCACGTTCACACCCCTCTTTTTTTGGCATGAGTTCTCATAAGAAAAAAAAGAAGAGGTGTAAAAGTCAACAATTTTAACCAATTTCTTTCTTTATGGTTAAAATTGTTGACTTTTACATGCATCCTTTTTTTAGAATAAGTTCTCACATTGGAATAAAAACCACATAATCTTAATGGAAAATACTCTACTTTTTTCAAAAGTTAAAAAATTTTACAAGGATGGATTGTTCAAATTGTAACCGTCAAAGTAAGATTAGAGGTGTAAACCTCTTTTAAACTGGAAGAGAACATTCTAGATTCTTACTGTTGATGACCTTGTACATGTTTTGGTACAACGAGACTAGACGTCACTTGCGAAAAGATCTTTTCGTAATACCTGGTCCGATACGTTCAGAGCCACTCCTCGTAAAAGGGGTTCAGAACACTAGTTGACACCTTTTTATTGACCAATTAGACTGTCAACTTCGGAGTCTTCCCACAACTTCTTTTTCCAGAATCCCTTTTTTTGTGGTTTTCACTCTCGTTACAACATAAAGAAGGATGAGTGTCGTCTTCTCGTTGTCAAAACATGTATGTGGAATATTTTGAAGAGTTTTGGTATGGATGTAAAGATTGGGATTGAATACAACAAGTTCTCTTTGAGTTCTAGTGGATTTAGTTATCGAAACTATAATGTACGTTATTTGATAAGTATTTTTAGGTCCATCGTACGAATCACGTCATAACAATGTATTCACGTGTCATTGATAATCGAAACTACCAATAACCTTCTTAATTCATACTGACGGAGGACTTGGCAGAAGTATATATTTCTTTCGTGTCACCTGACTGACTATCGATAATTATATTCTTGACATTATACTTTAATTTAACTGAGTCCGATTTTTTGATGTTTTCAAAATTTCTAAGAGGTTATTCAAATAAAACGTTTGGAAAACATAAAACAAAATGACCAAATGTGACATTATTTCTCTTTTTACAAATATGTCTATGTTGACTTGTGACTTGATAATAGTGTAATTATATTTAAGTCTAAAAAATTTTGATAAAGTATAACCCCAAGTCGGCTAATCGTTTGTTACAACACTATTAAAGTCCACTTGTCGTTTCCCTGGGTCGACATGGTCTAAATGAAATAAAAATTGACTGGAAGTTTAACGTCGTCGAGTACTCAAATCGAGATTGTTAAGAACGGTAGGATGGACTGAAACAGTGCCTCAGTCTGCCGAGACTGTATATGTGTGTGTTGTGTACATTTGTCTATGTTTGTTTGGAAAATATTTGTTCAGAAAATATTACATTTATTAACAAGGAACAACTTTGAAAAATATGGGTCAAGGACAAAAAAAAGACTTTAAGCTTATAAGTGTAAATATCTCTTGTTATAAATTTTTCGTTTCTCAAAAAGAGAAACTTTTGAGTTCGTTAAGACTGTCGTTGTAAAAAGAATTGACTAGATTTTTCTTACTTTATACCTTCCCCCTTTTTTAGTGACGTTTACTAGTTTTGTCTTCCCATGATTTATATATGTATAAATTATCACCTCCCTCTATAAAAATTTCATATCTAAGACAACTTTTATAACTACAAGTTTGTCGAAACGTGAGTAACGGTTTTGAAAGAGTTAATTAATTTTAATTTTTACAACTAAAAAAAACATCCTTCTATGTAATTAAGAAACTTCAGTCTTACTTCTTGACATTAAAGATATATTTCTGACGAACTTATATGTTTCATAGTTTATATTTGTCATCACATTTTTCTTTTATTTAACCGTCTTTATTAATAAGCTGGTCATCGTTATTAATTCTGGTGGTAAACTTTCTAGAAGATATTTGTTTCTTACGTTTTTATAACAATATTGAAAAATGTCGTGTCTTAACTTAAGGTAGGATTAAGTAATGATAGTGTGAAGAAAGAAGAAGTCATAATCACCTGGGTGTAATAGAGGACAGTTAAGTAACACGAATAATACACTTGGTAGTGTCCGTCCTTTGATCTTTCCTTTTTTAACGTCTACAATAAAAAGTTTACTCAGTCATTCATCTTTATAAAAACTGTACGAGAATATTTCTTTCAGGTAATGAACCCCTCCTTTTTTTTGTGTAATCTATCGAAAAGACTCGTTGTCTATATAAGGTATCGATTGATGGAAGGTTATAATACCGTTTGGATTGTAAATTTATAAAGTAATAAACCGTCTAAAATTTTCGAAACCTACTAAGGTATGTTCAGTTATACTATCAGAATTTATTCGAGGATAAAAAATATGTCGAGATTGAGACTCGAGTGGAAAAGTTAATAAAATTTAAAAATTTCCTACATTAAATTTAAGTTTAATTTAAGAAAGTACAGAAGAGTGATATTTTGAGTACGTGTAATATTATGAAATTTTTTGTAAAATTTTATATAAAAATTTTTGAATGAGTATTCATTATTAATTGTTAAACCATAGAAAAAAAAGGAGATAAATGATACACGTGAGAACATAATATGGTATGAAATTAGTAAGGAGATAATAGTCTATAGATCTAACAAAGATTCTAAAACAATAATATTTACTACGATACTAATTGTAATAACATGAATTTCAGAGTTTATCGCATATTGGTTTCATCGTCTTCTTTAGAGTAGTTGATGAATGTTACATAGTAAGGTTTGAGGAGGAGGAACAGATAAATAAACAAGAATCAACTTTATATTAACTAAATGTTTAACAGAATTTATGACGACATATCGTTTCACTAAGTCAATATGTGTATATATGTAAGAAAAAAAAATTTATAATAAAAGGTAATACCAAATAGTATCCTATGACTTATCAAAAGATACGACATGTCATCCTGGAACAGTAAATAGGTGAGATATATATTTTAGAAATAGACAATTGGGGTTGGAGGGTGAGGTGGGAAGGGGTTGGGGTGGGGGGAACCGTTAGTGGTCAGACAAGAGACGGAACTAAGACAAAGACAAAGTATTCATCCAAGTAGACACAGAATGAAATCTAAGGTATGTACTATAATATACCATAAAAAGACAGACTGAATTAAGTGTAGTATACTATTAGATCAACGTAGATGGTTTAAGGAAAAATTAAAGGTATAAGTTTTAGTAGGTATTGATGTCGACGGTAAGTGATCGAGTATGATGTATCTTCCGTGACATGATATGTATGTAGTAGAGTGATTTAGGAGTTTTTAAACACTATAATAGTCTAAAATTTTTTGACTGTCTCTAATTCCTAATTCATTGAACGAGTTAATTCAAAGACACCACGAGATTGAAAAGATTACATCCTTCATATAACGGAGTCTTCTCCGTTTGAAATTAAATCTTGTCTGAAAGTCACGACTTATGATACCTTTTCAGAGAGTAGAGTGTCTTGGAGTTTTGACTCCTAAATTCTTCGTTTTCGTACAATTAACGTGTTCAAAATCACATACACATTTACCTGTCGAATGGCAGAATCTCGCGGTTGTGGATGTTATTCGGCGAAATCATTCCGTGTTTAGAAGCTACAAATAAAGTAAGTGGTGAAACCCTAAAAGGAAAACATAAAATTCTAATTAGTTCGATAGGAAGACAACGAAAAAGAAACCCTCCTTGCCTGCTTGGCGTTCCATCGGTTCATCACGCTCATGCGGTTCCTTGCCGTTATTGGCTTCGGTAAGACTTTGATTTTTATGTCTAAACAATTCTCAGACTTTTTCCTGAGTTTATCCCTACCTGACCCTCAAACCCCGACTATACATGTCTGACGATACAAATTTTGTCTACTGGTTGTTCCTGGACGACATCAGATCAATTTTTACTTTGTATTCATAAAATTTTAATTTATTATGTACATTTAATGGATCCAGTTATGGAAAACCCATGTTTATGGTTTATTGACGAATAAGGTTAACGATTACTATTTAATTATTTGAAAGTAACTAAGGGGGGGTTTTTTCCTGGATGACATTTATTTAAATTTTTTTTGAATTTTTCTTGAATTTATCGTACAGAGTGGGAAGTCGAATAAGAAATGAAGAGTGAAATTGAAGAATGGAATAGACATTTTGACACTTATTTATAGTTCCTTGGTCATGGATCCTGGTGAAATAAAATAAACACCGGACGGAACTCTGAAAACTTTGACCTTTTGTTTCAAAAGTCTTTATTTAGGAGATAGGTTATGGGATAGAGTAATAGAAGTGAATCATATAAATACAAATCAAAGTAAAGTCCTTAATGTTAGTGGTATAAATATTTATTTTGAGTTAAAATATACAAATCTTTTGTAAAGGTGGTACAGATTTTAGTATGTTGTCTTAAAGGATATTTGATAAATGGTGACTAAATATTAAAGTCTGTCTTATACAGAAGTTACGAAATTAAAAATGTAAAAACCATTCCGTATCACACTAAGGATATCTTTTTGGATTTACAACACAACACATTTTCGATAAAATTTCTCGATCCACTTTAAAAGTGTATGATTAGAGTAATAATCTATGTAGAATGAAGTATTCATAAGTAATTTCGGAAAACATCATGAGTCGAGACTAACCCCCTGTCCCTTATATTCACTGTATTTTCTATACAAGGAATACGGACGTCTCTCTTTGTGTGGTTCCTCGGTTTTATAAATATAAAGTCGTACGTAAATAGTTTACAACCGATCATGCGACGGAGACGACCCAAGGTATCCCTTAGGGAAGACTGGAATTCTCAATAGTGAACAGTAGTAAGTGACTCACGATTGGACTGTGGAACGATTATTTGTGATATCGAATTGCCTCTTTTTCTTTTTAACTTCCGGTATACGATTCCGTACGATTATTTATAATTATTATTTGCTTGTCTAATACGATTCTCACGTTGACATTGTGGAGTCAATTGTAACACAATTGACTTAAATCATCCGTGGTAATAATAAGGGTAAAAAGTACACCCATTTGACCTCGAATTCGTCCAAATCGGGTCCTTTAATTCATGTTTCCGATAAGAGTCAGTGATACTTACTTTAAGTTGTCTCGGTTTTAAAATAGACAAGAAGAGAGTCATTTTGATGAGAGGTTTTTATTGACAGGAATGATAAGTTGATAATTTTCCGACCGAATTATGATTGAGAAGTTTTTGTTTCGATAAAAACTATGTTGTGGTACGGTTTCCAAACATTACTCGAGATCTACTTTGTTGGATAAATGTAATACACGTCGTGGATATTCTCACGAACCGTGTCTCTTTTCACTTACCATCAAAAATAATTCTAAGACTTCTAACCTTCGTCGAGGAGACTTTTTTGTAAAACGGCTGAGTTGGACTGTTATGATGTACCGTCTTTAGAAACCCCTATATTAGAAAGTCAGTGGTCTTACTTTAAGACATTCCCATTCTAGAACGGTCAGTCCGACTAGACAAGATCAGAGAATTGTTTTCACCTCTGTGAGGTGTCTTTGTGAGACTTACTTAATTGTAAGACTTTTACTGTTTCTTGACAAAGGACCCCACTTCCCAGATAGATATCTAGAAACGACAGGTTCTGTCATTGGTGATCGGTATGACAAAACAAACCTGGGTCCTAAAACAATATTAGTCTATACCATTCTACTGTCTGTACCTCTGTTGATGGAACTTTCTTTTCAAATGAATGCTAAGTGTTCTGCTCCCTCGTGTTGTCCGGTGGATACTGGTATATCTATTCATACTCCGAACCAGTCCTCGTTCCACTCTCTTTTCCCGTGTTCGGAAATAACACCAAATGTCTTTTCCGTTCCATTCCGTGTCATTTGTCAAATCATAACCGATCGGACTTATTAAAGTCACCCGAAACCCGATATCTCCACCAGGAATTAACAGAGTATAGACCGGAACCCACTAAAGACGTTTCAGTGAAGTCAGCACAGGCTGAGACACACTGGGGTATCTGCCGTCGGGTGGTCCGAGGGGGCAGGGACCCTAAGAGGTCCGTTCTTGTGACCTCACCCAACGGTAACGGAAGAGGTTACGTACTTTCACTTTTCACTTTTTTTCCCTTCAGCGAGTCAGTCCAGGGTGAGAAACGCTGGGGAACCTGACGTCGGATGGTCCGAGGAGACAGGTACCCTAAAAGGTCCGTTCTCATGACCTCACCCCACGGTAGCGGAAGAGGCAACCCACTAAATCCCGTCCCATTTATGACGAACCATTCACTCTCAATCTATTTCCACAGACTTCACATCCGAAACCTAACCAACCAAACGTATACTTTTTATACGAGTGTTCGTTCATCAAATGGTAGAGAACCGTAGTCGATCAGGCCCCTCCCCGTTTGGAGGGACCGGTCGTTCCCGGGGTTCTACAGGTTAGTATTTTTTATCTTGTATTTTTTTGTACTAATTATGTACACCGATAAATTTATTTCAATTCATCTTAAGTATTTAATTAAAGATTCTGTGTGATCAGTGTAAAATTATCGAGGTCTCGATAATACACACCGATCACCGATGATACAAACTATCGTGTCTTTTGTAAAGGTAGTAGTGTTTTTCCGAAAACCTACCACGACGGCATCTGGTTGTCAAAGGTGTTTCATGGTACAGATACTGTACCCTTCCGATAATACTGTCAAAGTTGTGGGTGTTTATAGGGTAGGGAGAACATGAATCTCGGTCGGTTTCGATGACTAATGGATCACCGTCCAAAGGACACAGGAAACGTATTCCCTAAGGAAGACAGACGGTACGGAAAGATGAACATCAGATGGACTGAGTAAATACACCTGGGAAATTTTGATCCCAGTTTATGACGAAGGAGGTCTTTTACTTTCACTTCAGCGAGTCAGGACAGACTGAGAAACCCTGGGGTACCTGACATCGGATGTTCCGAGGAGGTAGGTACCCCAAAAGGTCCGTTATCATGACCTCACCTAACGGTAAAGCAAGAAGTCCCCTAGAAGGGTTGGGTCCCTATCTTGGGTCCAGAGGACGTAACATCTGTCTGCGAAATGGTAGACTCGGTGGTCCCTTTAGAAAGAGTTAAAGTGTTTCGTTTAATTAGCGAGGAAGGAGACGAAAGTTCGGGGAAAAGGAGTCAAAGAAAATAGTATGATGACAAGAGACAAATGTTTCAACTAAGGAGGTTTTAGGATATCCTTTTCCTCGAGATGAAGGACCGTGTTTCATCTTGGAGTATTTACAAAATACTCACTGAATTGCTTACTTACTTAAATTCACTGAATTGAATTACTTACTTATTTACTGTAAATCTCACATTTACAGTCAGGGAAAGAGTGAGTGTAACATGACATTAATAAATAAATGTGAATAGAAGGTCTAGTCCGTTATTTACAGAATCTAACAATAACCGGGGTTGTAGGTCATATCATAAAACTTGGTCATGAATAAGTTATTTACAAAAACTTACATCATATTGTAATTAATAATAATACATATGATGTTTTAAATTTTCAGAGTTCTCCAACTCATTTAGTTTCAGTTTTTCAATTTTCTTACTTGTACATTTCTACTATTGGAATTGAATCTAAGAATTCAAATTGTAAGGGATAGAATTGGATGTTTAAAGTCCCTTATTTATCTTACGATAAAATTTTAAATGAAGTCTTTTACAACGAGAAAGTTGTGAATTAAGGAACCATTTTGTAGCATCATTATGTCACTACTTTCCATGATAATAAAGGATGTTGTTTTATTAAATTTGTTGTCACAACGCATCCTTTTAAATGAAAATTTCTACTGTTTGAAGTTAAATTCATGTCCTTTTTAATATTTCCTTTTATTATGTCGGATATTTCGAGTTAATTTAGTAAATTTAATATACAATCTCGACTAAAAACCATTTATACTTTATGTCTTATTTGTTTAAAAAAATTTTTTAAATTCTAACCGATAGAGAATACTTGGACAAACTATATATAACTCGATGCCGTCTATATAATCCATGACATTTCCCTTTAGACGACGACGACGACGACTCAGTGAAGTCAGCACAAGTTGAGATACGCTGGGGTCTCTACCGTCGGGTGGTCCGAAGCGGTATGGACCCTAAAAGGTCCGTTCCTGTGAGCTCACCCAACGGTAAAGGAAGAGGTCACGTCCTCTCACTTTTCACTTTCTTCAGCGAGTCAGCACAGGTTGAGAAACGTTGGGGTACCTGACGTCGGATGGTCCGAGGAGGCAGGTACCCTAAAAGGTCCGTTCTCATAACTTCACCCCACGGTAACGGAAGAGGTTTTCCCTTTAGATGATGGATAATTAACAATCCAAATTACACATAAAACATGTCATGTAAGATTTTAACAAATTCCTAATGGTCTTTATCGTAAATTAAATATTTTAGACTTTTAAAATTTTTCATATTTTTTATTTTATTGAACATTAGGGTGGTCAGTTCTCAACCATTGTAACAAGTAAAGATAAAACGAGACAAATAAGAAGGAAAAGTTTTCCGACGTATCTTACTAGGGTATTTTTATTGTGACCATTGAACTAACGACTATTAAAGTATTAATAAAAGATTATATAGTTATACCCATTTTGTATCTGTACTGAAGTGAAGATTGATATCTTTTTACTTTTATTTTATAAAAATTACCTACCGAAATGATAATGGTGAATTTCTGATGAATCCTGGTTTCCCGGTTATTTTACTTTAATTATTAGTTAAAAAGGTGAGTGACGATATTTGTCTTGTCACAGGGTCATAGATCTTGTAACGGACAGGGTGTCATTCACGAGTTGTTTATGATCTACTGTGCTCCTTAAGATTTAACGTCTCTCCAATGTACCTTCTTTTACAAAATTTACTGTAGTTTTAACAAGAGGTATTTTCGAAAAATTAATGTGACTGAAAATTTAAATCAACCAGATGGAGCCTTCTCCCCTTTTTTGAAAATGTTGAATGTCATACATTTATAAAAGGGTTTAAGAGTTTTTATTCAAAAGACTTTATTTTAAGAATTTAGAAATTTTTTATTTGAAATAATAAATGTACAATTATTTACGTCGAGAAATCGAACTTGAATTAGTAAAGAATGTGAAAGGATAATTCTTTTAAGTAGAAAACAAGGTAAAGAAAATTTTTTTTACTCCATTTAAATGTATGTTATTTTGTTTGTCTAGAGTCCACAAATCGAGACTCGACACTGTTGATTTCTGTGACAACATCGGAGGACTCCCCGAAGGCTTCACCGCGATCACCACTTCTAGGACGGACGGTTACGTCCTCTGTATTCGTAAACTAGGGTTGGTCAACGAAGTCAGTGCAGGTTGAGAAACTCTGGAATACCTGACATCGAACGGTCCGAGGAGACAGGTACCCTAAGAGGTCCGTTCTTATGACCTCACCCAAACCCGAAATGACCGAGTCGACCATTTTTGAGGCGGAGGTTACGACCTCTGGGGTCAAGTCAAAGACCCAACCCTTCAAGGGGACCTCTTCCCCATCCGATGGGTGAGATGAGTTTAAAAGAACCCGAAGGGACCACCGAGTCTGGCATTTCTTCAGTGGGTGGTACGCCCTCTGGACCCAAGCTAGGGACCCAGCCCTTCTAGGGGATCTCCTCCTTTACCGTTGGGTGAGGTCATAAGAACGGACCTCTTAGGGGTACCTATCTCCGCGGACCGTCCGATGTCACTACCTCAGTGTTTCCCAGTCTGTGTTGACTCACTGATTCGTATCGTGTGTCGGGGGAAGGTCAGATAGAGGGGTGGTGACTAAGGATATCTGTTTCCGAAAAATATTTTAAAAACTCTAAGTACGTCATTTAGTCATTTAGTAAGAAAAAAATAATGATTAGTCATGAGGTAAGGTACTTATATGGTATCAAACACATAGGTGAGAGGACTACCACCCATGGACCCGACGAAGGTTGAACCCTAATAATACTTATACCGACGATACTTGTACGAACATATTCAGAAAGACACCTATATACAAAAGTTAAGACAAGGTGAAGAAATTAAGAAATGAATTTTGACCAGGAAAGATCTCGATTAGGAGAACTTTCACAGTCGAGACTGTATAAACAGAATGAGACCCTTTTTATAATGTCAGGTTCCTAAGTAACGAAATTCTCAATTTGGTAATGTAAAGTTTCTTTGTTCGAAAAATTCACCCCTTCTTGATCATGTAAGTTTCAAAGTGTTGATCGAAAAGTTAGATATTCATTTGAAAAACTAAAAACTTACCCTTCGAAAAACAATAAGATGAAATTTTCCAACATACTGTCCCTTTCGAAAAAATTTCCAATTATATAAACTTATGTTATATGAAAGTTTCCCCCTTAATATGATTAAATGGAATTTTCGGAGTAACAGTTGTTACATTGGATTTGTTTCTGTCCAAAAACTGTTTCAACAAAACTGTCCATTCCCGACAGATATTTATGACATGTCATTAATTCCTAGAGGGTCACAAATGATTCTTACGTCTCAGTAGTACTCTCTCAGCTAACGAAATTTTGTGGTGAGCTAGATTTATCCCTGTCTTTTTGTCCGTCGTTATTACACTTGATATTGAAAAAAAAAACGAGATTAATAGTATCTCTTCTTTACTTTTATAAAAACTCGACCATCTGTAAAATTTATTAAATAAAACTTTTCAATAGAAGGTCCAAAAATAAAGTTGTTTTTTTTTCCAGATTCTACCTAAGATTTTCATCAAGGAAGTTCTGTAGGTTTACAGTAATCGATCATGTTAGATTAGTTCTCTGTGTCGAGTCTCTCCTTTAACCAGTAACTTCAAAAAGAAGGTATCACGAGGTTTTATCTAAGACGTTGACAATATAATAGTAACAAGTCACGTTTCGTCTGACAGAGCAAAAAACATTTCATTAATAATGTTTGTAGCAAAGGATTTGTTTACCTGTAATGTTACTCTTGATTTTACATCTGTGTGACATTACGCTGTCCAATTTATACGTGATATTTCTATAAATAGTCTCAACAGATAAAGACTCTTAGTAAGAAGTGTAATTCATAACTTCTCGCAGTTTCTTCTTTGATGATATATAATAAATGAGTTCTCCCTTTTCCAAATCCAGCTCAAAGGAATTACGGAATTATCCTGTCTTAAAGAACTCTCCCCTTTTTTTTCAAACTTTCAGAAGCAGTAATTCAGTTTATAGTATGGAAGGTCAGAGGAAGTAGATGTCAGATAAATACCTTTTGAAATTATATTTGGGTCGGTGTTAGTCTTAGTTGTGTGTATTAATTCCAATTTGACCCAAGTGGGAGCACCGAGTCCCATTTCTTGACTGGACGTCACGTCCTCGACGTCCTTTGGACCCAAACTAGGGACCCAACCTTTCTAGGGGACCTCTTCCTTTACCGTTGCGTGAGAACGGACCTCTTAGGGTGTCTGTCTCTTCGGACCGTCCGATGTCAGGTATCTCACCGTTTCTCAACTGAATCGTACGTGTCCAACCGTACCCTCATTCCCCTAAAAAAAAAGAAAGAAAGAACTGACGATTTTTGAGTAGTCAATTAAATGTGTCTAATAATTCTTTCATTCAACCGTTGACCCTTGTTTACAGTGTTTTACTAACATAGGAAAACTACATAATAATGGTAAATTACTTATGTAAATTTCCATATTAAATTTCTCCCTTTTTTTAACCATATCCCGATGAATGGGTGACTTGTAATACTTATTTTATATATATAATTTTTGTAAGTTTTGAAGGTCGACGTCCCTTTACCAATGATGACACTACATTTTTTTATTCCCCTCTCTTTCAGTTTTAAAATGTATTAACGACATTAGATAGTCTTATTTGATCATTTTAATTTTCTCTTGATTCTACAAATGTTTGTGAACTAGACTTTTGAAAAAGTAGAACAATGAAAATACAATGATGAATACACATCTAACAAAAATTCACAAATAATGAGTCAATGGTGAGAAAGATAAGTTAATGTACGAAAGACAGTTTGGAAAATTGTGGATTTTTACAATTTAAAAGTATTAGACAAACAGTTGTTTCGTTTACAGACACTAATAATAAATTTCTTAGAGATCTAAATCTGATCTGAATCTAGATCAAATGGTGTAGAACAGATAGGTGGTAGTCTGTGGCGGAAAAAAAAAAAAAAAAATTTAGAGACTCTCCCCTATCGAGAGTTTCGTGGGATAATTCCATTTCATAAGAGATTAATTTTTTTTTTTCTTAAGGAAATTGTACGTTGATTTTAGGAACAAGTTTATTGATAGTGATTGAACCGGGATCAACAGAAGACTAGATGTGTTTTATGTAGAATAAAAAGAAGATGGACAGTCGGAAGGTTTATGACGCAAAATTCAGTCGATGGTATCTACAGATTTGACGAGGTCTTCGTCGGGATAAATGGAGTTTTAATAGAATTGAGTACGAATGTAAGGGACCATTAGTCAGTCTTGTATACTCAAGTTACTAACGAAATAGTTATTGGCGGAAGGGGTGGGAGGAGGGGGGTGGTAGTAGGATTAGTCAGGGACTCAGACCGAATGGGTATAGAGTGAACCTAACATTCCGAGTCTTGGGTTGTTTTAGAAGGTTCAAAACCGTCGTAAGACCTTTACAAGTAGAAAATCTATACTTTAGGGCGCGACACCCAAGATAAAACATTTCCTCCCTTGAATTCACGTTTACAATGTACAGTAGTCATTTAAAGTGAAAGATTAAAAACCAGACAGTATGGTCGTTTTCATAGAAAGGAGGTTGAGCTCATTTGATTTAACGAAGGTCCGGGCACTATGTCACTACGGGAGTTTACTGGGGCATTGTTCAACTGTGAGGGGGTACCTTGACCTTAACAGATTAAAACAATCATTTATTTTGGTGGTTTATGTACACATACACACAAAGAGAGAGTGTGTCTGTGTGGGTGTGATACACCCAGTTTGAGTCGGTTCTCGACCCTGCCGGACTATGTGTCTCTGAAACTCGGAACCTATTGCTGAAAAGGACGAAATTTTATTTGGTCGTTGCAACGTCCCTCGCTGCCTCTACTTTTTTTTACCCGGACAAGGGTTGAGTCGTGGAAGAGACGTTTTTGGACCAGAGAGTTGTGCCTCTCTGTGACGTCTGTCTGTACTTCTATTCGAGTCCCCCGGCGGTTCAGGGTTCTACGCCGGAGTGTATGTGAGGCTCCTACGTCCCGGCCGCGCACGGGTGGATGAGGTGCTGACGTCACTCTTACCATCACCCCCACGACACGAGTCAGGACAGGCTGAGGAACGCTTTGGTGTCTGACAGCGAGTGGTCGGAGGAGACAGGTGCCCTAAGAGGTCCGTTCTTATGACCTCACCCTAGGGTCCAGTGCGCGGTGGGCGGTCCGAGGCGGGGCGGGGAGCCGGCCTCCAGAAAGTCTACGGGCGGGGGGTGGGAGGCGGACCCCTTCGAGCGTTCCTACCCCTGGACGACTTCCGAGCCTAATGGACACTCAGCCCGCTTGGGCCATTATGAGAGCCCGTGACCTTCGGCGAAGTCTATGCGCCCCTCGACGTGGAAATGCTACGCCCGGTGCGAGAGGTCGTGGTAGGACCGGCCGCCGCAGGCGAGGAGCGGGCTGAGGGCGCCGAGAGGCCGCCTCGACGACGCGGACGCGGGTCTCGCCTTCGCCGGCTGGCCGCGAGAGCCCGGGTCCGGCCCCGCCCCGACCCCCGGGGTCGCGCCTCTCCACTCGACGGGCCGCGGCTAACCGTCGCCCGGCCACTGCACGCGCGGGGCGCCTCCGGCTTCCCCGCGCCCGCCGGCACCCCGTCGCTCCGGGCGGACACGCAGAACTCCACCTTCTCCCGGAAGTGCCACCCGGAAAGTGCAGGCCTCCGGGCCCTTTGCTATGACACAGGCTCCTCCATTTCGTGCACTCTCATGACACATTGGCCTTCCACGGAAAGTTTTCACTCAAAGAGGCCCGCAGCGAAAAATGGAGCCCGGTGCTGGGGTCTTAACGTTTAAGAGGAATCTCGTGGGAAAGGCGGCTTGGGGTGTCGCGGATTAAAGCGAGAGAGGGGAGATGTTTAGACCGAAAAAAAAAAAAATTTTCTTTCTTCTATGGATTTGATCCGTGACGATTGTTGGAACGAGGGTCCGACAAATCACGGTTTGACGAGGCTCCGGAACTGAGTCTGGTCTGGGCAATCTCAGGAGTCAATCTATAGATAAAAGTCATCTATTAAGAAGAAGACATCTAGTTTTAAAAAAAAAGGCCAATTGATTTTGACCCTTTCACCACTTTCTTATACTTCTAAATCCCAAAGGGAATAAAGTACAACATCCCGAAGACGACGTTTGATTTCATAGGAACCTCTCGAAATTAAAAATAAATCCAAATAGTTGTGGCTTTTTTATCTTTCCTCTATCGAAGTCAGGGAACTTCGTGGAAGGAACTGTACTGAAACAAAGTACAAAAATTTCATAGGCTTCATTACGTGAACGACTAACGTGCAACACATAAACATAGAATTATTGGGTCGGAATAAAGGAAAGACTTGGGACGAACTGGCTGTCGTATCTTGTTACTTGACGCGTTCCCGGTCATAAAGTGGAACATACTGAATTTTACATTGTTCGTTAACAATTATACATTCAAAATTTTTTTAAAAAAGAACCATAAAGTAGGATTTCACTTTTCCTTACAAAAATTTCGTTGAAAAGTAAGAGACCTGACAAATTATAAACAATGGCAGGAAGTGATTTTTTTATTAGGAGTCATTCTCTTAATTAACTTTAGATCTATGTAACTAAAAGACAGTAAAATGGGACCAGTTTTAACAGGTTCATTTTAATATTACCTTTAAAGATGGTTCTACAAATCTATGTCTAAGTACAAGTACTCGATCCCATCATATCTTCACTACTAACTTTCCAACCACAAATGTAAGTCTAAGGAAAGTCAAATGAGGACCCTCGAATGAAAACTAAATCACCTTCTTCCTAGGACCTCGAACAAATAGGACTTTTACTACTCGAGTAGACGGAACAGGAATTCTGACAACAAAACCCTCCACCAACTCCGTCCCACCAAACGCCCTCACCCCGGTAATCCCCTTCTTTCGAATCTCTCCGGCGATTTATAAGCAAAGAATAAATCTCCGAAACAACAGAACTGTCCTCGTTTCGTTCGACACAATTCACTCTAAGGATTCCGGAGATTCTTCAAAAAGAAATTTCCTAATTCTCTATGTATGGAGTCAATTCTCCATATATTATTCTACGAGTTCACGGTTTACTGGTTCAGTTACATTGGTTGTATATGTCTTATGTGGTTTGTGTGGTACCTCAGAGAGATACAGGGATGATTAGTGTAGGGGAATGGTGGTGGTCGTGATAAGAAGGAAATGTACAAGAATGTAGTATACTTTCTTTAACAGGAGATACATCAATTTAATAGGAGATACATCAAGAAAACACTGACTGAAGACACTCGTCACCTATCGACAAAACGATAGGTTCATCTTCTTTACGTCACTTATCTTCAGATATACCTACTTTGTAAAAAGAAATAAAACAGAAATTTAAAGTTCTACACATCTGTATGTAATCGATAAAGACTAGGTAATTTATTAATATATATACATATATATGTTACATATTTTCCTCTATCAAGGATTGGGGTGGTTAATTTTTTTTTGGGAATAACACGTAAAATCCCTTGTAAAAGAATGTAAGGGAAACGAAATTTAAAATTCAGGACAAAACGACATAAAAAATTAAAGGTGAAGTAAAGATGGTGGGATGGAAGAACCGTTTTGTATTTCATCTCCTCGACTTCCATTAACAATGCTTGTCTTCACCGTCCGAACAGACTGGTGGAAGACTACAACAACAATTCAAAGATTTAGTGGAGGTTGAGACACTGGGGCACCTGATGTTGTGTGGTCCGAAAAGACAGGAAGTGATAGAGGACCTCAAACGAGTTTGAGTAGAGGTAACTCGGCCACTACGGTAGGTTGGTAGAGCAGGAGACAACGGGGTAAGAGGAGGACGAGAATTAGAAGGGGTCATAGTAGAAGACTACATTATGGGTTGTTTTACACCCCAAAAATTTTAATTAATTAAACCGGTACAGTGTACCACACTCCCTAGGGGTTGGTCTCTACTCTGGGTGTGGGGGATGTCTTCCAACCTCAGAATTGGTGACCTGGTGGTCCCTGCAGGGTTTTAGACCAAAATAATATTCACAAATAAAGAATATAAATCTGGAGTAGAAATTTTCTGAATTTCAATACTAGTCTTTTTCGGTCTATTTTATCATACACCTATTCCAATTTCGTCACTAATCCTAACTCACTCGTCTGAAGGGACCGCCAGGTCACCGACTCTGAGACACGAAGGTGACGTCCCCCTTACCCAAGGTAGGGACCAACCCCTTGACTCTAGGGAATACGACATGTCGGGGTCCAACCTATCCCCTTCTTACTCCTAACCATTAGGAAACGAACGAAATACAGGATCGATCCGGGTTTAAAGATGAACGGAATGTACGAAAGGATCTTTGAGTAGACCAAGACACTTAAATATATACTATTCATTCGACTATGTCGGGTTTAGAGATAAAGGTCGGGTCTAAGAGATTATGATTAGGGTCTACGGAGGTCCTGTAGAAACCCGTAGAAACAGGCAAAAAGATAACGAAACGAGTAGAAAAAGTAACTAAATACAAAAGACCTATTATTATGTAACATCCAACATAATCAACGGACAGTAGAAGGTCAGGTACGGAAAAGAGACCGCTAACAATACCACAGAAAAAAATGTAACTTTAGATCAAACTTACATTAGTCTAAATAAGTAGAAAAGGACATATAAAAAACGAAACCCACAGACTAAATTCTTTAGGACAGGATTTCTTTTCTTCAGTAAAGGATGGAGTCTTACTGTTTCTATAAGTAGAAAAACGATTTTTAACATTTGAAAATAAGAAGTATAAAATAAGAAAAAAATTGAGTTACATGATAAAAACACGTATTCCATCTCTAGATTAAATAAATAATATATATATTTGTTGATTAACAAGATCGTCGTTGATAATTTATCACACTGAAAAGAAAATGTCAAACATTACAGTAACTAAAGTCTAGTCTAAACGTGTGTAGGTACCTGACAAAAAAGAAAAGGTAACCAATTAAACATACTGCAGATAATATAATAGTGTGACAGTATTAACGACGTCGAAATAATATTCACAATTATGGGTCGTTCTATAATTGTTACCAATTATAAGTGTATAAAGGAACCTTCACGGTCTAAGAAAGGATGACATATACTTAAAGTCTCGGTAAAATAATTCAAAATACTTTTTGAACTTACAATGACTTTTAAGTGATCCTGGAGTCAAAGCGAAGACATTATACGACTATCATTACCAACAATACTGATCTAAATTAATTAAAAAAATCACACACACGAATTATTTACCAATAATAGTAGTCATAGTAGTAGTAGTAGTAGTAGTTACTTACTCGTAAATAAGACCGAAACTCGAGAATTTAAACAGAAGATTGGTGTTGAACGATATAAACAAATATGTGACAGGTGAGGCAATGATGGAGATTGGAATAAGAAACTGAAGAAGCTATATAAATCGCAAGTTTGGTAAAGATAAAAAGATCGACAGTCAAATAAGGACCGAAATAAAAAAAAAAAGGGTAAGGAGTGTTTTCAACAAGGTTTAGAAGTGGTAAGAAATAATAAATGAATAATTCGGAAGATTCAACTATGATGGTCAGAATAAAACACGAGTCTACTGGAACTAAAAATCAATGACCTCTAAAAAAGAAGTTGCAGTAGAGACTTACACCGATATTGAGGAGGACATGAATCGTAGAAGGGTCAGGAAGTCCAGATGGTCGAGGGATACAAGATCTTGACTGGGAGATTCTAGAACTAGGCAGTTAATAGAAGGGAGTTTAAAAGTAAAAGAAAAAGAGATGACCAGGATATTTAACCACTAAAGGTCCAAAAGTGTAAAGTGGTTGGTTATGTAAAAATTTAATTCCTTCGTTTGTACCCAAACGGTTGAAAAATAAAACAGTTCTTTTCTATAAAATTTTGTCATACGACGGCGATGACGATTCAGCGAAGTGAGCACAGGCTGAGACACGTTGGGGTATCTGCCGTCAGGTAGTCCGAGGGGACAGGGACCCTAAGAGGTCCGTTCTTGTGACCTCACCCAACGGTAAAGGAAGAGGTCACGTACTTTCATTTTTCACTTTCACTTAAGCGAGTCAGCACAGGCTGAGAATCGCTGGGGTACCTGACGTCGGATGGTCCGAGGAGGCAGGTACCCTAAAAGGTCCGTTCTCACGACCTCACCCCACGGTAACGGAAGAGGTTAATTTTGTCATATTATTTGTCGTTTTTGACTAATCGTAGATGATGGTCTTACAGCATATCGTATTATCTATTCTAGTCTTCTAAGACCTCGATCTGATAAACCTGATCTTACGACCGACACGGTCCCATCTAATACATTGGATATTTTACTTCTATTATGAATGGAGAATTCCAACATACCATATATGATTAAGTCACTCAATTATACATGTTCCGTTGACTTTGTCAGGGACCGTGTATCTGCACGTGTTATCATAATCGTAAATAGAAGTAGTATTAATAGTAAAAATGTAGTGGTAGTTGTGTAGAAAAAAAGAACATCGACGCAGAATAAAACAAAAAATGTCGCCAACGAGTTCCCGACGTGTCACACATACTGTCACGTCACACGGTTACGATTAGTGTACGCCGAGAACACCACCCCCACGCATTAATTCTAACGAGATTCATATTTTAAGGGTAGAGAAAGTCTTAAAAGGTGTCAAATAACACTAGGTATGTCAGTTTCCGAAACCGTATCAGTCATTTCGTCTTTATCTACAAAAAGACCTTGAGAGAACGAAAAAGGTACTAGGTCGTCTACAACCGTTAAACTAGAGACCAATTTGGTCGAACTTGTAGTCCTTCAAGTGCCAAGTGCACAACGACTTCGGACCGAACCTCTTAAAACTCGTAATGAAATGATTGTACACTCTACTCACGTTAACACGCCATCAAACTCGTAAGAAATCCGTAACGGAAAGAAACCCTAACCTTACTTGTGACTGGAAAAGGTCAGGACACCGTTGACGACTCAAAAGGTTTAAACGACCGTATAACTCACGTCGTGAAAGTGTCGTAGTAGAAAGTCCTAAACTTTATCGAGTTGACCTTAAAATAGTGGAAGTGATCGAAACAAGTATCACTACGAAAGATTCCGGGTGAACTGAAGTGTAAGGTCCTACAGACCGAGATCTACTCACTAGTGTGGTAACACTAATAGACCCAGTACTTCTAGGAAAAACATGTCAAGAAAACACATAAGAACGGTCTGGTGGACTGGACGGAGAACTCTTTAGACACACGTCCAGTCCTTCGTTGTCAATCTTGACCTGTACCTTGTTGTCTGACCAAGGTTTATCCTTTTCCTCATGCAGTTCCGACATATAACAGTGGGACGAATATGTCCCACTGTGGGACGGACATGTAGTACTCTTTGCGACCCGACCTTCTTCGTGTTCGACCTTAGTCCTAACGGCCCTCTTTATAGTTATTGGAGTCTATACGTCTACTGTGGTGGGAATACCGTCTTTCACTTCTCCTTGATTTTTCGGAGAACTACTTTCACTTTCTCCTCTCACTTTTTCAACCGAATTTCGAGTTGTAAGTCTTT
>SJYO01016727.1:956761-1094930 GCA_006410555.1 Capra ibex
TTTTCGTCTCTGTAATGAAACGGCTGATTCCAGGCAGATCAGTTCCGATACCAAAAAGGTCACCAGGACATACCTACACTCTCAACCTGACACTTCTTCCGACTCACGGCTTCTTAACTACGAAAACTTCACACCACAACCTCTTCTGAGAACTCTCAGGGAACCTGACGTTCCTCTAGGTTGGTCAGGTAAGACTTCCTCTAGTCGGGACCCTAAAGAAACCTTCCTTACTACGATTTCGACTTTGAGGCCATGAGACCGGTGGAGTACGCTTATCAACTGAGTAACCTTTTCTGAGACTACGACCCTCCCTAACCCCCGTCCTCCTCTTCCCCTACTGTTTCCTACTCTACCGACCTACCGTAGTGACTGAGCTACCTGTACTTAAACCCACTTGAGACCCTCAACCACTACCTGTCCCTCCGGACCACACGACGCTAAGTACACCAGTCTTTCTCAGCCCGTGCTGACTCGCTGACTTGACTTGACTTGACTTCATATTTTACGAATTCCCCTGGGGTACGACTAAAGACCTCGAAAAAAGGACACAAAGAGGACGGAAAGAGATGAGACATTTCTATTGTTCATCTCTCTGTTTCTGATCTAACAAGTTCAAATATCTGTCTTTTTTGTCTAAAGTACACTACGTATGTCTCTACTTACACAATCTGAAGAGTCATTGTTGAGACCTTCGTTTTCCCATTACCTCTTTACGAGGTTTTAAGACTTCCTTTTAATGAATATTAAATCTCAAAACATGTCCGGTACGACAATGAGTCTATGTTCCGATTTTCTTTAATAAAAGTTAGGATTTTACAGAGTTTATACGTCAAGTGTGTAGGAAAGATTTCTTTGGTTACTTCCTACACATGGTGAATGTACTGTTTGGTTCTTCTTCATCCTGTACACTAGTTCCTTTATTCGGGTTTCATTTTCTTTTCCTTTTCCCTAACGTCTAACTGTCTACCTTGGCATTCTACTTTAATTACCCTATGGATTATTACAAACTCATCTAACTTTCCTCCGAATGGGAGGACCCGAGTTTAGTTACTAATAATGTACTTGTTGATTCGTTCAGAAAAATTTTTGTAATAAATTTAGACAGTCAAATACACAATTCTTTTTAAAATTCCTATTTGTTTTGAAAAAAATTTTCTCCTAAAACTAAAACCACACACCGTACAAATATGAAGGGGGAAAAAAACTCCTTGGTGCAAAATTGACGGACGGAATGGGTGTCGCAATTCTCCTTCTCCTTTACGTCGTTTGACCTTTATTTTCGTTTTGATCTCTTTGTTTTGACCATAAAATTTTAATTATTGTTGGCCATTTTGAAATTTCTAGTAAAAGGCATTATGAACACAACGAATTTTGTTTGTTATATGTGTTCGCGGATTATCTTTTAAGGATCTCAGTACCATCTCACTTGAACCTCTTTTCCGAAAGATAGGATATTATCTTAGATACTCACACATAACTCTACGGTGAAAACGTCAGTAACTGATCCGTTTCTAATATTAAATTTTCATTTATGACCTCTTCCTTTACCGTTTGGTGAGGTCATAAGAACGGACCTCTTAGGGGTACCTGTGTCCTCGGACCGCCCGGTGTCAGGTATCCCAGCTTTTCCCTTCCTGTACTGACCTCACTGAATCGTACGTACGTGTGATCATATTTACACTTGAAAAAGTTTGGACAAACGTTTTGTCAGACCATTGGACATAATTTTACAAAATTTGATCTTTATAGAAAACAGGATGGATATAGAAAGAACCCTTAGACAGGTCATCCATATTTTATACATTCACTTTCAGTGAGTCAACACAGGATGAGAAACACTGACGTACCTATATATCAGGTACCTTAACAGATCCGGTCTTATGACCTCACCCATCGGTAAGGGAAGAGGTCCCCTAGAAGGGTTCGGTCCCTAGTTTGGGTTCAGAGGGCGTAACACCCGCCTAAGAACGGTCGACTCGGTGGTCCCTTAGATTCTTACGACTTCACCCATAGGATAGGGAAGACGTCGTCTAGAAGGGTTGGGTCCTTAGTTTGGTCCCAGAAGACGTAACGTCCGTCTAAGAAGTGGTCGACTCGATGTTCCCTTCGGGAATTTTACACATTCCTAGACAGATATTCTTATAAGTAACATCGTAGTAGGTATCATAGATTTTTGTTCATCGTTTCACTTTCGAGTAATAATCCTTTTACCAACTCACTTAATCAAAAACATAGGTTGTTTTCCTTATTTAATTTCGTCATACTTAACTTAACACTAAAGGTGTTCTATGATGATGATTTACTCTTTTTCGCTCTACTTCTTTTCACACATATTACACTAGGGTCAGATATTCATTCGTCGTCGTCGTGTGTATTTACAAATGTATAAACACACACACATACAAATGTGAGTTTTATAAATATAAACATCTATACATATATATATATATGTGTGTGCACATAAACATATATTGATATACCCCCTTATTACCTTTTATGCATAATGAACCCTATATCCAAACCAACGAATTTCCGGTTGTATTATTATTGAATTCTACTTTCAAATAAAAAAAGAGAACATTGTAAAGTCTCTATTAGTCAAGTGTTAACTATGTCGTCGTAGTCCACAATCCCTAGGTGGGAGTAAGATCGAACAATTAGACGATATGAGTTATACACCGAAGATAAAGTACCGGATTCTACCAACTAAGTGGAGGACGGTCCTACATAGACTCTTACCCTTTACCTTTTTGTCATATGGAGAAAAAAATTCCCGTACAGTGTCTTCAACGTCGGTAGTAAAGGAGAAAACCGGTTTTACATCAACGTACCGGTCTGGAGGTTCCCTCCGATCCTTTATATCGGGAACGGACACACCGCTTCATGATTCAGTTTTGAACCCTCAACGTTATGATTTCCTTCTCTTCTTTTTTCCTGTAACTCTCTGTTGTCGTCAGAGACGGTGTCGTCTGATCTAATAGAAGGACGTGATGTTCAGTTGGTGTTTAAATTACCGATTTCAGTTCTTACTAAATAATAAAGAGTGGTAAGACACAAAACTGATCTTTCAAAAAGACAGTAAAGAAGACCCGAGTAAGTGCACCGAGAGAAGTGTACCAGAAAGTAAGGTCTGAATAAGTGTCGTATCTCCGGGTCCCGTCACAAGGTCTTCCATTGTTTTCTTCGACATCTCGGAGAGATCCGGGGTAGGTGTCTTCAACGTGATTCAGTGTCGACGACGTAAGCCACCAGTTTCATTCAGTGTTCCTTCCGATCGGATCTAAGTTCTTCACCTCTCTATTTCATGGAAAACTATCACTTTCACCGTTTCCGTGTAACGGTTCTCCGTGTTTGTTGTCTCCGTACTATGTGACCTTGTTTATAACATTGTTAGTTCGTATACTGTCAAAATATGAATGTGCATATACATTCAAAAACAAACAGGTGTCAGTTTCTTTATATGTATTCATATCAATTCGTTTAAGTACCACAGGTCTATACTGTTTATACTGGTGTAGTGAGAGAATGAATAATAACGAAATGTCTAATTTCGGGGTCGGGGAACCGGACATGGTAAAGAGGATATAATGTGATAGAGGGTCCTCTACATTACTTTTGGTTCGTCTTTCTATTCAGTAAAGATCGACTTCACGAACCCGAAGTTCAATCAACACCTTAGACTTGGTCCGGAAGTTCCTTCATAAACTTAACTACCGCTCCCCGTTCATCCGTATTGACCATCAAGCGTCAGAATAATCCTGATGGGAAAACTTTTTGACTTTATGTCGTATGACGTATTTAGTCATAGATAGTATTCATTTTTATAGGGAGATAGGTGGTGGGTTCTTTATCTTATAATGTATCTTTGGAAAATACACTGTCGGGTCATTAATATGACGGGTTGGAGAAGGGGTCTACATTGGTGAGTATGATTGAATATTGACATCTAGGGCAAAACTGAGTATGTACTTACTTTAATATGCACATAAAGTTGGTAATGTAAACATTCCAAATAGATTCAACGAACATCTTCATCAAACAAGTACAAGTAACAATATAAGACGAACACCTATCCGACAGAGACAGGTAAGATAGCATCGATAAACTCAACAAAGATGAAACCCCGACACACACGCACGCACACACGATTCAACGAAGTCAATACTGGTTGAGACACGCTGGGATACCTGTCACCCGTCTATTTCATCTAAACATCATGGTCAATTTAGGAGTCAAGAAGTCAAAAGAATGTGACTCCAATCGTAACTACTCTTTCCTCACCCCGGAACTCTGTAGCCTACCCCTGTCAACCCGTCTATTCTTACTTCGAAACCCCGTCGAGAGAGGATTCAACTAAGGATGACAGGAGTCTTAAATGGGAGTGGTGGAGGGTCAAGGAGGTCCGTTTAGGACTGTATCGAAGGGGTAGTCTCCTCATACGTCGAACGAGACCGTTCACTATTGGATGTCTTCTTAATTTCTAGAACGACAAAACTGGTCACTCTTGGGCTCCTCAATTTAAACTTCGTAGAGTAGGTTCAGTGTCTGAACCATGAAGAGTTACCCCTCTCTAAACCAGGGAAGTTCCTTCTTGGGACGTTACGTCGATGTCGCCATATTGGTAACTAGAAGAGGTCTGGGTCACCAGGGGTTTGAACAGACCTGTATTCTCGTGGAATCTTAAGATTTCGGTTCCTATGTGGGGTCCGGTCAATTGAGTATTAAAGACCCCCACTCTCTGTCCGGAAAGAATTCGAGGGGGTCATTAAGACCACTCGTTCAATCCTTTAGTAACGGGATTAGGAGGAAGTCACCGATAAATAACCAATCTTATCCCCGGGGGTTCTTTCAGCTCACTGTCTACCTCAGGACCGGACTCAGACGGATTGTCGGGTCTCTCGCGGTATGACCAATGAAGAGGTTGGGGTCTACACACCATTCTTATTTATGTAAAATTATTGACTTCGTTAGAAGCAAAAGTAAAGGACTGGTTACCTCACTCACAACAATACCATCCATCCTGATCTATCTTCAAGTCTTGACTAGCAATGGTGAGGGAGAGTTCTGTCATTTTCTTTTCGTCATGTCTTAATCACGGGGGCACGACCGTACCGTTGACTATGGTATAAGGGTAAATTTAAGGGACACACTAGTGGTCTACCTAGTACCTCTACTGTTCCATTTTTGCTCTACCCATCACTTTCTACTGTCACCTAATAACGTCTCGAATTAGTCCACACCCCACCTCCACCCCCCGTTGACGACAACAAGGTCGACACCATAGAAGTAACCTTCTTTATATCTGAAACTGTACTATGTATTCATAACTAGACCTTTACACGGGACGGGGGCTGAGGGTGGAGGAAAGATTAGTCATTTCTTTCAGTTTTCGTATAACGTGAATTTACTGTCCCTGTTGTCATTTGGGATTGACAGAACAGAGTCCCGATACAGTTGTAGGGAGAACAAAGACACCACATTTCCCTGGAACTGGTATAGTGACACGGTGTCTTGTAGTATGATCAGATAACATCGTTACTTTAATACAATTTACTTGGATTACTCTTTCCTCATCGTTCGTAAGACGTACTAAACTATTCTGTGTACGGACGGTCTTCTACGTCGTTATTCGGGCCCTGACGGGGTTCAAAGATCCCAACGTCACCGGCCTTTGCACAAACTCGTAGGTAAGTTTATTCACTACCCATCAACACAAAGGATGGTGATGTTGTTTCTCTTTCCTTTTTTCCACATCGTCTTAAAACCCCCAAGACCCCCGTTGTTTTATTTCGTGTAAACCCACTGGACGAGATTGGACAAAAGACCCATTGACATTCTGACGTTCAAAACTCGACCCGTCCCACCCGCCAACACTAATCCGTCCCCAGGTGACCATGACCTTCAAGTGCACCATTCTCTATAATTTACTTCCGAATCCATTCAAGGGTATCCCCTTAATGTTGTGTCTGGGAAACCAAACCCTTATTCCTGTATAGAAGGAGTCGGTTGTTGTAAAACAAAGCAAAGAAACTTTCCGTCGAGGTCTAAACGAGGACGATGGACCATCCTACCTTGTGCACTGGTACCCTGGAGTTCACTGACGTACTTATTAGCTTGGTGGGCAGCACTTGACTACAGTAGACTAAGTGGTTTGGTATGTCGACCTACTCGTGTCGTCGTCAGGTGAGGGACAATCTGACCCTTGACCGATGTCGATTTGATTTACTCGTCCACTGAGTCTGAGGACATCAGGGACTGGGACGAGGAAGTCGTAAAGAGGGGGTTGGGTATAGTTAACCGAAGTCCTCCTCAAGGACGACTGGTCAATTACCTTCTCTTTTTTCACACCCAGGACAAGTAAGAACTTTCTTAGACGTCACTCGACCGGTGTCGACCTACACTTACCAGTCATTTTGGTGGTGAGTAATCACCGGGATTGTGAACTACCATTTCCCTTTAGAAAGGTATCTCTTATTGAAATCCTCTGTACCGGACTCCATTCCCATATATGACCAAGCAACAGTGACCGAATACTCAACTGTCCGATCTGCTCTTGAGTCTTGTTTAACCTTTTGACCGGTCAATACTATGTTATTGGACGTTTAATCCCTACGACCGGATTTGTTATTTCATATACGAATCTTAGGTATTAGTCATATACCACGACGGAAGGGGTCTTCCACATATCTCACCTCTACTCTCATCAGGGAGATAAAAAGTCATAATGATTAAAACATTTTTTTTTTTTTTTTTTTAGTCCACCGTACAAAAGGTTCAAACCACTTTTCGTATCTTGATATTTAGGTGTTTCGAGTCATTTAGTGTTCGTCTTTTCAATGTCACTTTCAGTGTGGATGCGTACAATATCAGTTCGACTTTTTATGTCTTTTTGTTTTCGTAGGTCTCTTTAATATGTAATATACGTTCTACTGTCAACATAAAAAAAAATTTATTCGAAAAATTACCTTCGTATTGTATACATACGACGACGATTCAGCGCAGTCAACACAGGCTGAGACACTAGGGTATCTGCCGTCGGGTGGTCCGAGGCGGCAGGGACCCTAAGAGGTCCGTTCTTGTGACCTCACCCAACGGGTAAAGGAAGAGGTCACGTACTTTCACTTTTCACTTTCACTTCAACGAGTCAGCACAGTCTGAGAACCGCTGGGGCACCTGACGTCGGGTGGTCCGAGGAGACAGGTACCCTAAAAGGTCCGTTCTCATGACCTCACCCCACGGTAACGGAAGAGGTTTGTATACATATCTTTTTGTGTTTATGTCAACAAATCGTACTGTAGTGTTTTACTTCCATTGATATCAGTGGTGGGTGTAGTTATTGACACAAGGAAGGATCAGTAATGAGAAGTAGGAAGGGTTCCCATTAGTGGTAGGACTTAAGATTGTGGTTTCTAATCCAAACTATCGCCAATTGGAAATATATTTAACTTATGTATTACATACAAATCAAAGACCGAAGAAAATAGATTGTAACATTCTAAATAGGTACAACAATGGACGTCGTCCATTGTATGTAAGTAAGTAAAAGTAACGATATATCATAAGTCATAAGGTGAAAAATGGTGTAAATAAATAGGTAAGATAACAACTATCTATAATCTCTACAAAGGTGAGAAACCGATAATCCTCTCGAAGAGACTTGTAACAACACATACAGAAAACCACAAGTGTGCATACGTAAACACAACGTAAGAGAATAATACGGATCATTTGGTGACCTCCTTAAAAAACCAGGGACTTCGTAGTCAGAATCACGAAACCTCCAAAATCATGAGTTCCCTCCTTACTAAGGATTCTTTGTACCAAAGTCACTTAATCTTCACCTGTACCGGACGACCGTCCTGAAAAAGGATAGTAATTGGTTACCCACCCACCACGCCCCCTCGTGATGACTGTTTCCTCTTTCTAAGGAAAATTTTTCCCCTTGAAACTAACGACAACGTATCACCTCACTCATCCTGAAATGTACCTTACATACTATAAGTGGTCATAAGAGAACCGGTTGTCAGTTACTTTTTTGATTCCATTGGGCTTTTCCTGGAGGTGAACCAAAGTAGAATATTCTTACTTACAAACCTAGTGGGATGGACCGAGTCTGCCATTTCGTAGACGGACGTTATGCCCTCTGGGCCCAAACTAGGCACCCAGCCCTTCTAGGGGACCTCTTCCTTTACCGTTGGGTGAGGTCATGAGAACGGACCTTTTAAGGTACCTGCCTCCTCGGACCACCCGGTGTCAGGTACCCCAGCGTTTCTCAGTCTGTGCTGACTCACTGAAGTGAAAATGGACCAATTCTTAAGGTAAGTCGAATCCACGTTCGTTCCTCACTCTCTTTGGATCTACCCACCACTATCTTTCGTTGATACGAGTACTTGGATCAGAAGTACTGGTCGATTTTGTGACCAAAATACTTTGATATTTAGTACAAAACAATGATAAAGAAAAGAGGGAATGGTATATACTCCTTCATATTCCACCTATTACAAAAACCGAAGTCTACTCTCACACTGACTTAACTATGGTGGGGTACTAGTCATCGACTATCTTCCTCTCACATACCACCTTTTCTCAACTCTATTCACGAATATAAGGGGAACCGAGGGAGGTAATCGCCAACGGGACTTGACTTACACATGGAACTGGTTTCTAGTAACGGAGAGAGTGGAGCTTGAGAAACTGTCAAGAGAGAAGGGAGTTCTGAAACCAATTAAAGAAGACAGAGAACCTCGAATTCTCTCCAGGTCAAGGGGGCAACAATCGGGACTTAATGTCTTGATAGGAACATTAAGAGAATATGGGATATGTGTGTAAACATCAATCAGGGAGACAACTTTTGTTTGTTAGGACTCACATAGTGAACAAAGGACAATCCCGAAAACTGTGTACTCGAAATATAGAGAACATAACACAGAACCTATATTCGTATCGGTCAGAAAATCAAAAACGTATAGAGAAGTGAAATTTGATAAGACATAAGATTATAAATGGAGAACTTTTGTCCAATTTCCACATAGAAATATTTAGGTTCCGTCGTCAGAATAGAAAATTAACCCTATCAGTTAAATTTAAATTACAATAATGACTATGTACTCCGAAATTTCGACGATAGGACAAAGAACAGAGGGGACGAAAAGTGAGAAAAAAGAGATGAAAGAAGTAGGAAACACTATGCAGTCCACATAAATAAGGGGAAAAGGAAAATCAATACACAAAGACAACGACAACAAATCAGCGATTCAGTACAGACTGAGAAAACATGGGGCACCTGACATTAGGTGGTCCGAGAAGACAGGTACCCTAAAGTGTTCGTTCTTATGACCTCACCCAACCGTAAAGGAAGGTCCCCTAGAAGGACTGGGTCCCTAGTTTGGACGCAGAGGATGTGACCGTCGGTCTAAGAAATGACGACTCGGTGGTTTCTCCGGATGTACAGAAAAATGATATCAAATCAACGAGATCTTTAATCTGACACGTAGGAACTGTAGGTTTTCAGATCATATCCCTGAAGAGACCATCAGGTCACCATGTCTGAAGTGACGACATGTCCTAGTTACTATTGTCGTGAATAGTTACGACTAGACCATGTCCTCGTTACGACCCCTGGGTCCAAACTAGGGACCAGTCCCTTGATCTAAGGTGAACGCTTTGATCCTCAAACGTACGTCTATGTCTCAAGTGTACGGCGTTGATTCTGGGTCGTGTCGGTTTATTTTTTTTATACATATATATATTCAGATCATATGCAATCATGAAATAGGTGAAGGACCTGTTACACTTATGGGAACTGGTGAAATAGGGGAGAAGAGTTAAATACACAACAATTTCAATTTTAGACATACAAAATTTGTGTTATTCAATCGACGACGACGACGACGGTTCAGCGAAGTCAGCACAGGCTGAGACACACTGGGGTATCTACCGTCGGGTGGTCCGAGGGAGTAGGGATCTTAAAAGGTCCGTTCTCATGACCTCACCCAACGGTAACGGAAGAGACGTTATTCAGTCGTAACAAAACATTTTCATTAATAAACAACTCTAAATGGGTATATAAAAGAAATGACAAGAAGTAGGGAAAGTTTTAGATTCTTGAAGGTAGACTCTTGTAAAGAGAGATGAGTTTCCAATGAGGAAGGTTCCGTCTCCACTTTTTTCACTTTCACTTTCAGACAGTCAACACAGGCTAAGAAACACTGGGGTATGTCAGGTACCTTAAGAGGTCTTATGACCTCACCCATCGACAAGGGAAGAGGTCCGCTAGAAGGGTCGGCTCCCTGACTTGGGTCCAGAGGACGTTACATCTAAGAAATAGTCGACTCGGTGGTCTCTTCGAGTTAAAAGTCAAAGACAAACAAACTTTTATCGAAATATCACAAAATTGAAAACTTTCAATATAATAGACTTAAACTTAAGACAAAAATCATGAGAACCAACGTTTCCTCGACAGAATAACAGTAAGTAAACTATCTTATTAAAAGAATGGATGCCTACGAGTTGTAACGGGGGAGAAACTTATAGTCGTCAATTGTAAAAAGTGAAAATCGTATCAATCGTATCAAGTGAAAGTTATACTTCACGAATCCACAAAAGAAACGGAAAAGGAATTTCCAAATATTACGACGAATTTAGATTTCGTACTACTAAAAACAAACTCTGTAGAGAAAGTCATAACGAAACAATGTCAGGGAGTACGAAGAGGAAGACCCAAAATTAATATATGGATATAACCTGAAAAATTTTTTAAGACATAGAGGATGGAAGATTCAAAAAAGGTAAATAGTAGAAAATCAGAAAAACAATTAGACAGGCGTCAAGGAAGACTTAAAAGAAGGTCAAGACATTAAAACAGAAGCTGAGATATTAACCGATAATTTAGGTGAGTGACCCAAAAAGAACATAGAAGGTTATTATCTTAAGGTAAACCAACACAAAGGTAAGAGGTGTAAGAATGAGTATAAAATTCAAGGACTTGTCTAATTAGTATCATAAAACCCCTTAAGACCCCTCCCGACACGGTGTACAGAACGCCCCAGAATCAAGAGGGGTTGGTCCCTAACTTGGACCCGGTGGAGTCATTTTCGGGGCTCAGGATAGGTCACCTGGTGGTCCCTTGAGGGATTAATGTGACAAAAGGTCAGAAGTAAAGTATTAGGGGCACTCAGGACAAAGACACCAACGAAGAGACAGAACAGTACAGCAGAGTATATGGACTAATAACAAAATACACACGACCTATAACATATATTTGTTAACATCTCTATAAAACTCCGAACCCTATCGTACTGAAAGAAGATCTCTCCTAAAAAAAAATGAAGACAATCCATCGCTCCCGGTAATCGTAGGAGTCTAGTGACGTTAGATCAACTCTTGTCTCTACTAAGTTAAGGTTAGATAAAAACCAAGTGAGACTGAATATCCCACGTCGTACAATCTTAGAGTTGTCTTTCTGACTCCACGAACAGAGAAAGAACCACTCGGGTTGAGATCAAAGAGAGAAGATGGGGGTGGATCCAGACATTGGAACGTTTTCCGAAACAAGAATCAACGAAGACCTTCTCTGTCTACGGAGGTCGTCTCTCCGACATTCGCGGAGAGGTTGGACAGACTGAGATGATCCAGAATCGACACTTTAGGAGTGTCAAAACTCTCGAAAGGTCACGGAAGTTTGTCTGTGTAAAGAAACAAAACAGAGTCGAAAGGATCAAGAGTCGTCTTTGTACTAGTTTTGGTGTCAGGAAGTAATGGTCTACACCTTGACGTCGCCAGAGTAAAAAGAAAAAGTTAACACCATATCAACTACGTGTTATAACATAGTCAAAGTCTATATGTTGTATTACTACGTGTTAAAAATTTCCAATATCAGTTAAATACCAATATTTATTTTATTGGTATAAAGGACACGACATGTCATGTAGGAACATTGACTAAATAAAATACGGATCAACAAACATAGAGAACTAGGAGATGAGGATAAAACGGGGAAGGGGGTGGGGACAGGGGAAACCATTGGTGAGCAAACAAGAAACATGGACGTTCAGACAAAGAACAATATAAGTGATCAAATAAAAAATATAAGTTGTATATGCACTCTAGTATGTCATAAACAGAGACTGGGTAAAATGACTCGCATCATGGGAGGTTCAGGGTGGCACAACAAACGTCTACCGTTCTAAAGTAAGAAAAATACCTACCTATCGTAAGGTCACATATATATATAGTGTAGAAGAAATTGGTAAGTAAGTGACTACCTGTAAAACCAATGCTTCTGAGAAAGATTACAGTTTTTAAAATGGCCACGAGGGACGGGGGAGAGGTAGTTTTGTATGTTCCATCATCAATATGTATATGAATCATATATTTGATATATATTTATTATGTATATATATATTATTTACAAGTCCAGGGACATGAGTCCCTATACATTGAGTCTCTTCCCTTTGTGACGATTTTCGTTTCCGTCAGAGTCCTTTCAATTTACAATACAAGTTTCCTTGTTCTCTTCGGGTCATACTAATCTCTAAAGTGCATACTTTGTTTCTAAGGTTAGAAATAACAGACATATTATCCTTTGGTAACCGTCGAAGAAATAACTCTATAGAAAGTTATTTTCGATTCAAAATAGACTATGACTATACGTTCTATCCCCATTCCTCATTTCCGTCTCTTTTAGTGATCTTTAGATCTCATTACCTGGTTTATACTCAACTACTCTCCGTGGTATCACATTACTTTTCTTACAACTGTAATCCTAGTATCCTGAACATTAATGACCAGGACAGTTGAATCCGTTCATTAAATTGAAGAATGAGACGAAGGACAAATGTACGTTCAGTGGAACATCCGGGAAGTTGTCTTACTACTTTACAAATATTGAAGACGCAATGAGTGTCTCACCAATACGTTTATATTACTACTTTTATAAAATTTTACATATAATTTTACATACGTAAACTTCCGGGTTGTGTCTCTGACTATTTTCTTTCCATTTTCTTTTTTTAATCAGGGTTATGACTTAGACTCTGATATTTTATGTAAGTAGATTTATGTAGTCAATCTTCTCCTCGACTAAAACCTTTAGTCCTTTTCCCAATCACTTTTTTATCACTAAATGAATTAACACCTTTACAAGTCGTCCATCAACAACCAATGTAAATGATCAAAGTCCATAATAATCCATAAAAAGTACACTCTAGTAAAGTAAGTCAGAGAAGTATTTAAAAATTCAAGGATCTCTCTCTTTCTTCAATAAAGGGACCCTTAAACATAAGGAGAAGTAAAAATTGAAGTTTTTTTCAAACGTGGATGGTCGATTAAACTATTTCAAACTAAATAAAACAGGTTAAGTAACCATTTCACTAATATATCCCGTAACTGACCAAATTTCTAACAAACCAGGAAAGTCAAATTATGGTTTGACATTGAGAAATCCATGGGTGAGATGTTTCAACAGTACGATCATGGAGTGGTATTAGGTCCGATTGTCAAAGAAATTGGAGATAAACTTAAGGTACACTCTGTATTTTTAGAATAACTTTCAGTACACATATACAAAGAAAATATAAAATTTACATATACGAAAAGTACACCTAGGACTTTAAATTCTACCAAAGATAAGGAAGACTTTAGGAAGCAAAGAGAATTATGAAAAAAAATTCAACCCCATATCAACTAAATATTACAACACAGTCGAAGTCAACATGACGTCTCACTCAGTCAATATATTTATGTATATAAGTGACAAAAAATCTAAGAAAAGGGCATACGTCCGGTAATGTGTCGTGACTCAAGGGACCCGATATGTCATCCAGGAATAGTCAATAGATAAAATATGTGGGTACAACATACGTACGCACGATTCAACAAAGTGAGTACAGATTGAGACACGTTGGGATACCTGACATCGGACGGTCCGAGGAGACAGGTACCCTAAGAGGTCCGTTCTTATCACCTTACCCAACGGTACGAGAGGTTCCCTAGAAGGACTGTGTCCGTCCCTAACTTGGACGTAGACAGAGGACGTAACCGTCCGTACAACAAATGGTGACCGTGGTGGACCCTTCGGGATAAAATATGTATCATATTACACACATACAGCTAGATAAAAAGGGAGATCTTGAAATTTTTTTTTTAACATTACTTGTGAGTTGACATAGACAGTGAATAATAGAAAACACGAAATTCTTAAACGGAGAAGACGGGTCAAACTGTAGAGATCTGACGACATGACAATGGTTTAGACATTGAAATTTAAAGACTACCGTAGGTCTTAGAACCAATTCAAACCTGAAGGAGAACATAGTACCAAACGCGGAAGAGTTAAATCGGATCAAAGGAGATAAGGATGTACTTATCTTTAAACCATTATATCTCGACAAATGGAAAGGATAAAAAACGGGTAATATTAAAAGACATAAATTGTAGGAAACATCATTAAGAAGATGTTTTTTATAAAATACATAAAAAATTTAAAGTCTAGTACTTTTATTATGTAATCGTGGGAAGGAATGGGTAATGAGTTTGAAACCGTAAGAGTTGGAATCCCTTGAACCTTCAAATTCTGTTTTTGACTCGTCGTTCCTTTTATCCACAACATTCGAAACAAGACATTGTTTTTATAACTAGACAAGAACTCCTTAACAAAGTCTTTCCACTTAAGAGGTACATTGACTTTGAAGTAATAAGTAATACCTGTCATTCAATCACAGCAAACTTCCCAGAAATGGTCATACGACATTCAAATTGTTGATCCGAGAGGTCCCAATTTTTTTTTCAAGACTAACACTACAAACGATTAGGGTCACCCCAAGTCATGAGGGTGACACTGAGAGTGAAGTTCGATTGTGTCCTGTAGTCACTTGTGTCTCAACCTTTCTCCACATCTGATAGTCTAATATTCTAAAGGGAGTACACGTGTGTTGTCTGTATTAGTATTTTTGTACCTATTATTACTTTATCATTTTATTCTTTTGCTCAAAACTCATAATAAGTCATTATAACCTAAAATGATATTTGAAAGTCAAATATTTTAAAGACTATTACCGACACAAATTTAAGACTTCTTAAGAATTTTGAAAAATTTAAAAAATTTTAAGTAAATAAAAATTTGACTTCCTATTAACGAAGTGTCATAACACAACCAAAGATGGTTTGCAGTCGTACTTAGTCGGTATCTGAAATTTTGAAAGATTTAGTCGTGAGTATTCCGTCGCACTCGGTCGCGATCGTGTGACAACAGCTACGAGAATCAACATTTCACTGTTCCTGACTGGTTATACTCAATTTCACCAAGACGATCGATTTCGATTTTGTCTAAATTAGGAGTCTAAATATATCACTTGGGAATTTAAGGTGACAGTGTGTTTCATTTCAGGAACTAATTTTTATTACAGAAAAAGTATCAGAAGGTACATACACGTTGGAACAACACTGAACCAATGAAGAATTTTAGAACCGACGACATTTACAAATTAGACACAACGGACATTTATTTATGACTGATTTCCTTGGGTTGTTCGTCACCCGTTTTTTACGTTTATCTGTAAAGAAGTTTCTTCCATACACTTACCGTCTCGTCGTGTACTTTCCTACGACTTGTAATAGTTAGTGGTCCCTTTACGTTTAATTTTCCTGTTACTCTATGATGATGTATGGACAATCTTACTGATTCTAACTTCTGTTTAGTATTCTTCAGTCCTCCTTGACCTTGAGAGTATGTGTCGTCCTTCCTTACATTTTTCCATATCAGTGGACTCTTTCACATCGTCTAAGAATTTTTCCATTTGTATACGGATGGTATACTAGGTCGTTAAGGTGAAGATAAATGAGTTCTCTTTACTTTCGTGTGCAGGTATGCTTGTTAGTATGTTCTTACAAGTATCGTCAACATAAACATTATCTGTTTTTGACCTTTGTTGGGTTTACAGGTGTCCACTTACCTATTTTATTAACACCGTATAGGTATTTTACCTTACTTATGATGAGTCGTTGAAAAATTTTTTACTTGATAATTCTCTGTGTCGTCTCTATTTAGAGTTTTGTTAATACGGTTCACATTTTTCGGTCTCTTCTCTTATCCCGTATGAGATACTGACATAAATTTATTTTAAGATCTTTTATGATTAGTCATCACCGTCTTTTGTCTGGTCACCAAAGGACACCTACTCCCTATCCTTCTTACTCGTTCTCTCAAATGTGTCCTCATGTTCCTGGGAACGTCACTACCTATGTAAGTAGTAAAACTAAAACCACTATTAAAGTGTCCACATATGTATCCAGTTGAATAGTTTGACGTATGAAATATACGTCGAATCAAATATAAAGTTATTTCGTTAATTTTTTGTGTTAGATGAGAGTATACTGGTCCTCTCTAC
This sequence comes from Capra ibex, assembly GCA_006410555.1. NCBI lineage: Eukaryota > Metazoa > Chordata > Mammalia > Artiodactyla > Bovidae > Capra > Capra ibex. The sequence continues at coordinate 973,147 of SJYO01016727.1, forward strand.
TAGTTTCTTTCATTTGACGAAACAACACGTATTGAATCAATGTAGAAAGTACCATTTTTACATATCCAGGAAACCCGTCGGGATTCGTATAACGACAACAGAAATAGTGTACGACAATCCGGTCTAAGAGAAGTAGACTCACGGACAGAAATGTAAATAGAGAGTATTTGAAGTATAACAAAAACAACAACAAATCAGTGATTCAGCACAGACTGAGAAAACACTGGGTACCTGACACATTAGACGGTCCAAGGAGACAAGTACCCTGAAGGGTCCGTTCTTATGACCTCACCCAACTGTAAAGGAATAGGTCCCCTAGAACGACTAGACCCCTAGTTTGGGTACAGAGGACGTAATAAACAAAATGTACATTGACAATATTACTCCGAAATCATAATTATAAGTAATCTAGAAACCAAAAAGTCTGGTACAAATTACTTGTAATCCCTATGGGTGTCTTGGTAGACTCCATAGAACTCACCTTTACCCCTCACTTCTACCTTTCTTTCATTATTAGACTTACCTGTTCCGAAGTCTAAAGTTGGGTCCGTGGAAGAATCAAAATGTCTGAATTCCTGATGACCCCTCCTTTTTATTTTGTTTTGTACTTTTGTTACATTAAAATGTTCGGTTCGAGTCTCGAACTACGTATCATCTACAAGTCATTTATAGGAGATTTACTTAAAACTAATTTACATTTGACGGAGAGGGAGGAAGGATGTATGGGAGAAAGAGTTAAACCGTATTTTACAAAATAAGACAGTAAACTCAAAGAACTCTACCCTTACTTGTAATTGAAAACTCTTCTTGACAACTAAAATGTGAAGTTTTTGTTAATATGTTGTTGTACCTTTTGAAGGGATTGTTTAAGTACTAGAAGATGGAATCCGGGAATTCCTCCGGAAAAAAGGAAAGAAGTCAATCAAGAAATCAAAGGGAAAAGTCACTAGGGAGTGAATGGAGGAAAAGAGTACGGGTTAAGTCAGTGGTGTATCGATCGAGAGGAAGGATAAAATGGTTCTTTCGATTGTAATAATTTCCGGTTGGAGGACGGAGGAGTGTGGATTTTAAATAGAAGTTAAAATGGGTAAGATTAGAAGAACGGAGATCAGGGACTATCCAAACGTCATGACAGAACAGGTTGAGAAACGTTGGGGTATCTGATATTGGGTGGGCTATGCAGACAGGTACCCTAAAAAGTCCGGTCTTATGACCTCAGCAACGGTAAGGGAAAAGGTCTCCTAGAAGGACTGGGTCCCTAGTTTGGGCGTAGAGAACGTAGACGACGAAACCATCCACCTAAGAAATGGTGATCGTGGTAGACCCTTCGGGTCTATGTAAATAGAGAAAATGTCTCAGTTTATGACAAACTGGAGGATAGTACAGAACACTTTTTTGACCGAGGTAGTTAATTAGAGTGGTAAGACAAGACAGAGTAACCTTTTCTGGGACTACGACCCTTTCTGACTGCCCTCCTCCTCTACCTCCGTTGTCTCCTACTCTACCAACCTACGTAGTGGTTAAGTTAACTGTTCTTAAACTCGTTTGAGGTCTTCTCTCACTTCCTGTCCCTTCGGATCGACGTCGGGTACCCCAGTGTTTCTCAGTCTGTACTGAATCACTGACTTATTGTTGTTTTTGGTGGAAACTAGGACTCAAGGAGAATGGATTATGGGATACAGATTAAAGGTCAGCGCCGGTTCGAGAGGTGAAAAAGAGAATGGTAAGTCAAGGGTTGTGGTGAAGTGAGACTGTTTAGAATCAACTTTTTAAAGCTTAGGGATCACATCTACTTTGAAGAGATGGTACACTGTGAACTATAAAACTCATCCACCAGTTTATAAAAAATATACTTATTTGACCTTAGACCTCCTTTTTCAGTGTTCCAGTTTGAGTTGTTTAGGTTGTAATCCATACACTGTTTTCCTAAAAATATTGGAGATATAGTCACAAAGAGTTTGATCTCATAAACTGAAGAAATGGTCTATGAAAAAGAGTACAACACTAAATAAAGTAATTAGATGTCTTTCATTTATAACAGATCTAGTGGAACTAGGGTGAATGTTGGCTCATGATGGTGCACTAAGGTCTCGGACACAGTACAATCCAGATACTAGAACAATCATGGTACTTTGTCATGAAACAAAATCCGTTTACTCTTGTCTGTATCTAATGTCAACGAATAAAGACCGGTAGTCACTTTACTGTAGTCACTTTCTTACTTGTACCAGAGGATTTCAAAGATCATCTGTTTCGACCAGTGATATATATCTTGTGTCGTCAATCAATACGGTTTATATTTTCTTGGATTTAACATCGTCAGTCGAGATATAAACAAAGTTCCCCACTAAATTAAACATTTCTTATTTTTAGTTCATCGTGTATTTAAAATTAAAATAATCAAATGTAAAAGGGTGTAAATTATACATTTGAATTCTCGTATTTCAAATATAGTTCATAAAACAATAAAAATAATATCATAATATCATAATAAACAGTAGAATATATAAACACACACATATACATATATATATATATATACTGAAATAATAATGTAAGGTTATTTATTGACTTCCCCTTTGGAGTTTTTAAAAAAGAATTCCAGTCGAGATGGGTAATTTATGGGACATGATACACAGAAATGACGTCAAATCGAGTCAATTCAGTGAGTCAGTGCAGACTGAGAAACTCTGTGGTACCGGACGACGTGAGGTCCGAAGGGACAGTGGTTTAGGGTCTCGAACGAGTTAGAGTTACAGGCAACTCAACCACTACGGTAGGTTGGTAGAGTAGGAGACAGCAGGGGAAGAGGACTGAAGTCGGAAAGGGTCGTAGTCCCAGAAAAAGGTCACTCTCTCAAGAAACGTAGTCCACCGGTTTATAATCAAAGTCGAAGTCGTAGTCAGGAAGGTTACTTATAAGGCCAGACTAAAGGAAATCCTACCTGACCAACTAGAGGAACGTTAGGTGTCCTGAGAGTTCTCAGAAGAGGTTGTGGTGTCAAGTTTTCGTAGTTAAGAAGTAGTGAGTCGATGAGAGTGTAATACAGTATTTACTGATGACCTTTTTGGTATCGAAACTGATCTACCTGGAAACAGTCGTTTCAATACAGAGACGAAAAATTATACGACAGATCCAACCAGTATCGAAAAGAAAGTTCCTCGTTCACAGAAAATTAAAGTACCGACGACAGTGGTAGACGTCACTAAAGCCTCGGGTTCTTTTATTTCTTAGAGTGACAAAGGTAAGAAAGGGGTAGATAAAGGGTACTTCACTACCCTGATCTACGGTACTAGAATCAAAAAACTTACAACTCAAAATTCGGTTGAAAAAGTGAGAGGAGAAAGTAAAAGTAGTTCTCCGAGAAATCAAGAAACGAAAGACGGTATTCCCACCACAGTAGACGTACTCACTCACTTAAGTGAGTCAGTGCAGACTGAGAAACGCTGGGGTGCCTGACATCGGATGGTCCGAGGAGGTAAGTACCCTAAAAGGTCCGTTCTTATGACCTCACCCAAGGGTAGAGGAAGAAGTCTTCTAGAAGGGTTGGGTCCCTAACTTGGGTCCAGAGGACGTAACATCCGTCTGCGAAATGACAGACTCGGTGGTCCCTTCAGGACACATAGACGTATAGACTCCAATAACTTAAAGACCGTTAGAACTAAGGTCGAACACGAAGTAGGTGGGACCGTAAAGCGTACTATTCAATTTGTTCGTCCCACTGTCATATGTCGGGACTGCATGAGGAAAGGGTTAAACCTTAGCCAGACAACAAGGTGCAGACCAAGACTGACAACGAAGAACTGGACGTATACCTAAAGAGTCCTCCGTCCATTCCACTAGACCATAAGGGTAGAGAACTTCTTAAAAGGTGTCAAACGACACTAGGTGTTTCAGTTTCCGAACCCGTATCAGTTATTTCGTCTACATCTACAAAAAGACCTTGTGAGAAGGAAAAAACTACTAGGTTGCTTACAACCGTTAAACTAGAGACCAAGGAGACGGAAAAGATTTAGGTCGAACTTGTAGACCTTCAAGTGTCAAGTGTATGACACCTTCGGACCGAACCTCTTAAAACTCGTAAAGAAACGATCACACACTCTACTCACGTTAACACGTCATCAAACTTGTAAGATACCGTAACGAAAAGAAACCCTAACCTTACTTTTGACTGAAAAAGGTCAGGACACCGGTGACGACTCAAAAGGTTTAAACGACCGTATAACTCACGTCGTGAAATTGTCGTTAATAATGTTGATAAAATCCAGAAAGAGTGTTAGTGTTGAGTAGATCTAAAGTTATGGTAGAGTTAACCAGAGAAATGGAGATTAGAGGTAGGATTGTATGTGAAAACGACATAGAAAGTGTAATGATAGTATCAATAGAAGAGGACTAATTTTATACTAGTACTGAAATACGATTTTTAAATTAAGGGAGTAGGGTATGGGAAGTGTTAATTTAGACTCGAGTAATTGTACCGAATATTCCGGGAGTTCTATAGGTCCGAACAGAACCGTTTCAAAACAGAGAAAAGTAGAAGCGAGTAAGTAGGGAGGGTGGGGATGTGTGTGGTAGTGATAAGAAGGACATCAGTTTCATGAAAGATTTGATGGTTTCATGGAACCTTTGAATGAAAGGTTTCAAAATCTTTGAACGTTAAGGGTTTTGAATAGTCTGGTTCAAGAGAACTAACAAAACGTGCTACAAGGGAGACGGATCCTCGTAACGAAAAAAAAAAAGGAGGGGACCGTACTGGAGGAAAAATAAACAAATTTATGTTGAGGGAAGACTTCTATCGAAGGGGTAGAGGTCGACCTGACCCATATAGTCATAATGAGATATTAGGGTCCACCGTGTCACCATTTCTTAGAAGGACGGTGACGTCCTCTGTGTTCTCTGAGTCCAAATTAGGGACAGTCCTTCTAGGGGACCTCTTCCTTTACCGTTGGATGAAGTAATAAGAACGGACCCTTTTAGGTGTCTGTCTCCTCGGACCACCCGATGTTAGGTGCCCCAGCGTTTCTCAGTCTGTACTGACGAAGACGATTCAGTGAAGTCAACACAGGCTGAGACACGTTGGGGCATCTGTCTTCGGGTGGTCCGAGGGGGCAGGGACCCTAAGAGGTCCGTTCTTGTGACCTCACCCAACAGTAAAGGAACAGGTTACGTACGTTCACTTTTCACTTTCACTTCAACGAGTCAGCACAGGCTGAGAATCGCTGGGGTACCTACCTCGTGCAGGTACCCTAAAAGGTCCGCTCTCATGACCTTACCCCACGGTAGCGGAAGAGGCCAGTCTGTACCGATTCACTCGTGTTATAATGAGATATATACACGAATATCATAACATATGTGGGATAACCACTAGAGTATCAATTACCCGAGGGATGTATTTTTAAAAAGGATTTCCACTGTCGACCGAAAGTAGACACATAGAAGTTGTAGATCGAGTCACGGATCGTGTATTGTCCGTGAGTTAAAAAAAAAAAATTACTTGTGAATTCTACCCTCACTAATAGTTGTTTAGACAATGTAATTGTACGAAGTCGGATTTAGACTTCTATGGTGGATCGGATGAGTCTGGGTTTATAGTCCAAAAAAAAAAAACTTCTTACAAAATTAAAAACCGACGCGACCAACCAACAACGAAACACACCCGAAAGAGGTCATCGGCACTTACCCCGACGAGAAGCAGTCACACGACGAAGAGCAACACTACCGAAGAGATCGCCGTCTCGTTGCCGATATTAGACGCCCGAAGTCGTCAACGTCGCACACTCGAGTCGTCAACGTCAAGTACGCGACATCTCGTGTCCGAGTCCTTAAAACCGGTGTCCGAAGTGACGAGGCTCTGTACACCTTAGAAGGGCTTGGTCCCTAGTTTGGGCACAGGGGACGTAACCGTCCGTCTAAGAATAGGTCACGTGGTAGTCCCTCTAGGATTTATAGTAACTAACTGTTGAGTTGAGTGGAGTTTTCGTCAGGGCAAAATATTAAGGTGTAAAAATTTTGACATTTATTCCTTAAAACCCCCCTTCCGTTTTGTTTATATATACTTGTACAATATCACTGGTCTAAAATTTCGTTCATAATTATGTTTTTTTTCCGTTAATTCAATACATTTTGACTTGGTGACATTGTCACCGTGGGACTTAAGACAAGAAGGTCGACCTCATCCTCTGGAACATCACGAACTCACTTCTCCTTCTCCAACGGAGAAGTGAAGGTCAAGGGAGTTCCCTGTAGATGGAAACTGTCAAAGGAAGGATGAAGACATTTAGAGAGGTAGATCAGAGGTCACAGGGAAAACAGGGATTAATGTCGGGACAGGTTCGGTCCCCATGGGTAAATCGGGATGGGACTTTTATGAGGTCCCATTAGAAGGAGAAGAGAGGTAAACACGTCTTATCTTTGTTCCTTACCGATTTAAGTATATTTGGAAGTTTATAGATCAATATAGAATTGAGAACCGGAAGCACAGATTTAATGACAACCTCTTAACTAGTTCGTAACATCGTTACTGCAAGAAAGAGTATATCCAGAAAAACATTCTACCCCTTGGACATAGTACCATAGTACGACAAGAATGACCCGTATATACTATTTCGGGTAAGTGTAATAATGAATTAGTAACTCTAAATTATGTAAAATACTACCCTATAGAGACTTTAATAGTATGAAGTTGTAGTTTACTCGATTTAAGAATTTTCAAAAATAAAAAATCTACATCATCTTACAAAAATCATTCAAAGTGAGAAAGAATGACACGGTACACAATTTAGTAATGAAGGGACGTTACTTTTTTTAGTTGTCCATGATCTAGCATAATTTTTGATTTTCGGAGGGTATACACCGAGGTAATTCGGTGAGTCTATGATATATATAGCTAAGAAATCTTGGTGTGTCATGTTGTAAGGGTATTAGTGTGGATTAAATTTTAAGAGATTACCTTCTTAAAATGTAAATAGTAGTGACAGAATATATAAGAGTGGATATATAAATTTATTAGTTTAAGTCATACCCATTTTACTAGTAAAACGAGATTTAATGTTGTGTAGACACAAATCTAAAACGTCTGACAATAACTTTATTCTTTGTGACAGTAATTACAACCCTTCATTAAGATTAAACTTAAGGAATGAAAATCAATTCACGCAAATTTCAATTAAACATAAAACCTTGGGTTTTAATGTCGCCGGTGGGGTCACCGAAGTCGGGTACGGTGTTTGGATCAGTCAGTCGGACGTGAATGTACCTTGTGGAATCTTTGGGTTGTATGTGGTTGGTGTCTGAAGGTCGAGTCGAATTTATCGAGTGGACTGGATCTTTTGTCCTGGACGACCGGAATGTTCTTTTGGGGACGGGAGACTCCGGTGGCCCGAGGCAAAGTCACAACAACGAAGATTACTAGATATTTTGAGGGAGAACGGATTTTAGGGACCGCTTCCCTTTCTCACAAGGTGACGAATGTGGGAGTTAGATATCTAACAAAGAGGAACTTATTTCCTGTAGTTTGAGTACTGATTCAACAAAATTAAAACAGTAAACTATCGTGGATTAGGAGTTTAAAGAATAGATCTACTAAATGGGGGTTAAAAGTTGATGAACTAAAATAAACTTTAAAATTTCTAAAGATATAAATCTCATATGGTTTTAGTCTACATAAGATAAAGACTAGTATTAGTACTTGAAATTGAAAGTTATTTTATACGATAAATTTTAATTACAATTAGTGATACAAAATACGTTTATGACTATTTTTATGGAGGTTTGAATTCTGTCGTTTACTAATAATATAATTTTGGTTTAGATTTAATGTAACAACAAACATAACTTCCTTTTTAGAGAATGACCTACTTTTAAAAAATGTAAAATGTTCCTACGGTAAATAGTAGTTATTGGACTCTTCACTCTATGACTTTTATAAGTCATTATTCTTATAAGAATAAAGTCTGACTAGAGTATAAAAACAAGATTAAGTAATCAAAATTTTTTAGATGTAACTCCATTAAGTGTATGGTATTACGGCAGAAAAATTTCACATGTCAAATCACTTAAAGTCTTATAAGTCAATACATTAGTAGTAGTAGTAGATTGAAAGTAGTCAAGTCAGCGAGTCAGCACAGACTGAGACGCTGGGGTACTCAGCGTCGTGTGGTCCGGAGGGACAGGTAGTGGTTGAGGGTCTCAAGTGAGTCTGAGTGTAGGTAGCTCAGTCACTACGGTAGGTCAGTAGAGTCGGACAGCAGGGGAAGAGGAGGACGGGGGTTAGGGAGGGTCGTAGTTTCAGAAAAGGTTACTCAGTTGAGAAGAGTGCTCCACCGGTTTCATGACCGCAAAGTCGAAATCGTAGTAAGGAAGGTTTCTTTAGGGTCCCAACTAGAGGAAGTCTTACCTGACCAACCTAGAGGAACGTCAGGTTCCCTGAGAGTTCTCAGAAGAGGTTGTGGTTTTCTGGTGTATGAGTATTCGACGGTGAGGGGTAAGAGGGACGGGGATCAGTAGATGATCAGTAAAGTATACTTACCTTGGTATGTCATGTACCGGAAAGTACAGACGGAAAAAAGTAAATCGTCTTACAAAAGTTCGAAGATCTATGTACAACATCGTTATAGTCACAAAACAAGAAAGAATAATTGATTATTCTAAGGTAGTATAACTATGTGGTATAAAATAAATACGTAAATAATCGACTACCTGTAAACCCGACAAAGGTGAAAAACCGTCGATACTTATGATGAGACTTGTAAGTACATATGTTGAGAAATGTACGTTTCACGAGTTTAAATTAAAAATCGAAATGTAAACTCGTACCAAGTAATACACGGTTTTTGGTAGAATAAAAAAAAAAATTAAAAAATAAAAAAAATTTAATTGGTAGAATAAAATTCCAGTTTGCTACAAGAGTCGTACTTTTATTCAGAGGATTTGGTGTGATTGAACAGAACTAATGTTTTATTTTAAGTCTTGACCTTTCTATATTTCAGATTAAACTAAAAATACGTTTTTTATAGTTTATTGTAAACTCAACTCCAGGTATAATGGATAAGGTTCATCTTAAACCTTTGTAGGTCAAATGTATACGTATTGAAATATAATTTAGACCTGGTATTGAGAATATTAAATTAGTTATTTTACCGTATTTGACACAATCTCGGTCACAGGAATCGTTCGATATTTTGACACTGTTGCATTCAGTCTTACCGGTAGTAATTTTTTAAACGTTTATTGTTTACGACGTCTCCCATATCTCTTTTCCCTTGGGAGGACGTGACTACCATCCTTACGTTTAACTGCGTCGGTGACCTTCTGTAATATCTCCAAGGAATTTTTCCATTTTTATCTGTACGGTATACTAGGTCGTTAGGGTGACGACCCGTATATAAGTCTCTTTTGATTAAACTTTTCTATGTTGAGTCACAAGTGTCGTCGTGACAAATGTTATCGGTTCTGTACCTTCGTTGGATTTACAGGTAGTTATCTACTTACCTATTTCTACATCATATACATGTACTACCTTATGAGAAGTCACCATTTTTACCTACTTTATTACGGTAAACGTCCTTGTACCTACCTGGATCTCTAATAGTATGATTCATTCAATCTCTGTTTATGGATTATTTGGTACTACTTCTTCTCATAGATTCATATGCATATTGACTTAGTGCAATGACACGTGGTATTTGATTGTGACATTTAGTTCATATGAAGTCATTCCTTTTTTTTTAAGACACTGTCAATGTTTCTAGACTTTTATATCTGCATTATAATTATCATAATTATTGCAATTCATATACATGATCAGACACAATTGATGTAAAATTGATTGGGGACATGAGTGTAATAATGTTATTACACCGATGTGGCTGTTTAAGTATAATCCTGAGGTATTAAACCTAATAAGACAACGGTAAAAATACGATTAAAAGAAGTAAGAAATATAAGAGGACAAAATACGATGAAGAACGTTCTTTTAGACTAGATAGTATTAATCTTTCTAAAGTTATATTATAAGTAATTCTTCTCTAACACAGTCGGGAAGTCATAAAAACAAAAAAAATAAAGACTTACATTGATAAAGTTATATATTTTGACATTAGAAAAAATCGTGTAACGTGTGATGTTATATTTTTTACTAATAAAAGAAAAACAGTCTACCCCTGTAAAGGTAGTAACATTGAGTTTATCCAATTTACGTTGACAGTTCACCCAAGACATATAATGGTCTATACGCTTACCACAAAATTTTAGACTCGATGAGGATTTGACGAAGGATTTTGTAGTTTTATGAACATTCGGTACCAGAAAATTTAAAATTGGAATTGTTTTGACTCATCTTTATACAAACGATCACATTTATGTTTATCTTTCGTATTAGTCGGTTATTTAAATGAGATTACGGTTTATTTTATACTTAAACCCTAATGTATTAGTGAAGAGAGGTAATTCGTACCTATTAGATCTTGAAGTACATAATCCTAAATAAATGTACGTTATTAAAGGACCGATGTTGGGACTATCATCAGTTATATTTTTTATGTCATCGTGGTAATATTATGTCTCCAATTTAAAGTCTATCCTTTCATACAAACATCCCGTACCTTTCTGTACTCACCTAAAGAAGTAGAAGATTCGTTTTAAGGTAATATTTTTAAAGACATTTTGTTCGATATAAGATCGGAGTTGGCTATCAGGTGAATAAAATTTCCATCACAACCTATATTCGTTATAGTGTCGTTTCCCTCTTAAATCTTTTAAGGAAAATATTGTGTTGTAACATTTAGTCGATATATGGTCACTTTCGTAAAACTCCGTCACTTACACATAAACAATGTGATCACCCGTTTAATTTCAACCGATTGTCAGCTTCCCATTTTTTTATTTGTGGAATCATCGACTCTCACTCTCGAAAAGTTGATATAAAATTCAATTTTTTTTTCTCGAACCTCTAGTCTGACGGATCCAAATTTAGGACCGAAATAATGAATCATTGACATTCTGGAACTTACAAAGTAGACACGTTACCCCTAAACTACTCTATTTCTTAAGTTCCCGGGTCGTGTATCACGAAGTTTATTAACAATTCATAATAATTCTTAAAATTTATATATAATGAACATTATAGAAAGTAGAAACCAATAATAAAAGTAAAACGTTAAGAAGGTGGTACTGAATGCACATTTCCGCACATTATTAATTCTCACTATGTCATTTTGGATTTAATAGACCTTACGAACTCTTTGGGTTTCTTATGTAGACATCCGTAGTTTTTTATTTTGTTTACCTTATTTAAATAAAGGATGGGATATTGTACGAAGGTACAGAAGATTTGTCCTCATATGGTCACCATTTGAAAAAGAATTATTTAGTGATAATAATACTTATAGTTAATATAAAGATACAATTTTGAAGTGTTAGAGAATTTTCGAATGGTTGTCCTTATACGGACAAACTAAGGTGGGTTCCTAAACAATTGTAATTCAGTTACTTAGCTTAAGTCCCTCACACACTTTAACTTAAATTTTTTAATGTAGAAATATAAGTGATTTAGAGAGTTCCCTTTTAATCGTAAAGGAAGTTAATACTTACTTTCGTCGTTTGTCGACATGGATGTATACATAGAGGTTGTCCTTAGTGTCTACGAAACATAGTGTAATGTTGACAACGTTTGAGACCTTTAAAATACAAATAATAATAGAGTTTTTAAACTAGAAATAATCTCGGCAGTCATCTAGAATGACACAATTATTATTTCCTGTATATAAGGGTATAGTTTTCAAACAAAAAGAACCCTGAAGGGACTTCCAGGTCCGAGACGAGGGTTATGTCCCCGGGGCCAAACTAGGGACTAGTCCATCGACCTAGGGTGTATGATATAAATCCTCAAACACACTACGTTCATTTTTAAGACGTACGGTGTTAATTCTGGACCGTGTGTGTTTATTTACTTTCAAACAAAATTATAAAACTCTAAAACAAAGTTTAACAAAATAAAACATTACGATACTTAAGACAAAATATGTAAATTTTCGTATTTACATTCTTCTCAGGTACCAAAGAGGTCTGGTGATTTCATCAAACACCGAGTTTTTTCTATTCTTTCGACTGGAGTTTAAGCAGGGTCAGACGACACGAGACAATTAAATCTTGTAATTGTACCAGGTAATATAAAAGTATGGTTTCAAGCAAATCTAATCCCATCATGTTTAATCGAAGAGAGCCTGAAAAGAAGTACCTGGAGAGCCTATAGTACACAAGGGTGACTCATCCATCCTTATAAAGGACGGAACATGGAACCGAAGTCTTTCTCGTTTTGTTTATTCTCCCTCTTTGTTCAATTTCTTTTCATCGAAGTCTATGTAACTTTCATCTTTATATTTTGTAAGATGAGAAGGTGAAAGATTTAATTCTCTGTTATTTATGAGGTAAGTTATTAAATGAGACCGTAATTGACGTACCCAAGTTTAAGATGAAGATAAATAGTCGAGACACTGGAACCCTGTCATTGAATTAGAGAGACACGTAGTCAGATAAACATTTTCCTCCAATTATTCGTGACATGGACCATGTAATATTTACAAGGTATTCATATGAATAACAATATCTAAACAAAGTGGGATACCGGTCAATTACAAGCTCGTTAATTATTGTAAATATGTCGTGACATGAGATGTCACGGGAAAGTGTACGTAATACTGTAGACTTCGTGTATTATTGGGACACTCTTTCCTGTCGATAATAATGTGGATGAATCACGACTTCCTTGACTCTGTTCATTGGAGTGGTTATAGTGTGTTTATCCTTCGTTTCCTTGTTCTTGAGTTTGGACCTAAAGAAGAGAGTGAGGTTAACGGTTTAGGAGACATAGATGGTGTAATCTGACCAATGTTCTCTCTTGTTTTCTTTCGAAATAAGTCCCTTCTCCCTCCCCCGTCTCCACAGTCGTCCGGTACTCCATTCGTGAAACCACGAGACCTTGAGTGTTCCACCAGGAGACTCATTAGACATAGTGGATCCTGTCACAATCTTAATGTCTTAGAGTCCGAGGTGGGACCGGACGACTTAGTTTTAGTCGTAAAAACTTGTCAAGGGATCACTAACTTCTATGATCAAACTTTTCGTCAAAGTGATTAACGAGATCACTACGATAATACTAGTGAACTTATTATATGTAAACTTCCTTATTACGATTTCGACTTTGAGGTCATGAAACCGGTGGAGTACGCTTCTCCACTGAGTGACCTTTTCTGAAACTACGACCCTCCCTAACCCCCGTCCTCCTCTTCCCCTACTGGCTCCTACTCTACCGACCTACCGTAGTGGCTGAGCTACCTACACTCAGACTCACTTGAGGCCCTCAACCACTACCTGTCCCTCCGGACCGCACGACGCTAAGTACCCCAGCGTTTCTCAGCCTGTGCTGACTCGCTGACTTGACTTGACTTCTTCAAAAATAATTCATTATGAGATCGAATGACGAAAGGAAAAAATTTTGAATTTTTAACTTTTGTTTAAAAATATAGGTAAATTAAGAAATTTTGGAAGTATGAGATTCACTCTGGTAATTCCTCGCAATCTTTTGAAATTCGTCCAGGCATAAATAGAAAGTTAAGGAAAATTTTTAATCTCAGAACAATGGGAAACGGACTCCGTACTATATGACCTTTCGTTTTGGTGGGCATGAAACAAAAGTGGCCGTCTTATTTTGGAATGTATAGAGGGGGACCTATAAAGTCTATGAAAGTTATTCATAAGTCAAAGAGCCTGAGGTTTGAGACTAAAGAACTTACTCAAAACATTGAAAGACCGAGATCCCTAACCTTGTCTCGTTGTCCTTCTTTTTCCATAATCCGGATGAAGGTAGTATTTGGAACCGCTACCACTGGTAACTAATGTTTCCGTTCATTTGTCGAACGGGGTTAGGGATAAGAGGTAGGATTATTAAGTGTTAACTCGAATTAAAGATCCGACGAGATTAAGCCCCTGACCAGTTAGCCGTGAGAGAAGAGTCGCAACTAGGAGATCCGGGACCCAGTCTTGTCGTGATTGAAAGGCGTGCACCCTCGCGACTAGTCACTGGACGGTCAAAGATAAATTTTATTGACAAGGGTAAAACTCCCCGCTGAGGAGGGTCTCCAATTAGTCAGGACCGGCCGTCCCCTCGGTTACAGCGAGTGGACGAAGTGTCCTTTGAAGTTTGCGTCTGAGTTAGATCTGATTTCCATAGGTCATTAATTGCGTATCAAGGAGGGTGGCGTGTAAGGACTAACCCGCGCACTCTCTCCCTACACAGCCGAGCGCGAGAATGGTCTGGCCCCTTAAGGTAAAGGAGAGGGAGGGTGGTCGTATTCGTAAGTCCCCGCCACGAAGGGCCAGCTGCCGGGCGGGGTCGAGCTCGGACACCGGGTAGCCGTAGAGCGCTCTTAAACACCTAAACCCCCGCCCGGGGATGGTCCTTCTCACGTGTTTTGACGGGAATTCAGTAACGTCGCGATGTCGAGGACAATTGGTCGGAGCTCCAAGAGCGCTCTAGGCGGAGGAGTTATGGTTCACTCCTTTAGCCCCCTGTGAAAGCCCTCCCCGCACCCCGCGCTGGCGCGTCGACGGCAAAGGTAATGGAAGGACGGTACCAGAGGAAGGCCAAGAGCTACGAAGAGACTCAGACTCCCAAAGGCGGCCAGCAGATGGGAAGGGGGGGTCGGGTACTGGGCGGAGGCCGGGGGCGGGAGGTTCAGGTTGGAGGCTAGACAAATTATTCTTCCACGACAAGGCTTTTCCTCTTTCCCCAACCGTGTCTAGGCGAGCCGGGCACAGCACCCCTCCTTTGGCAGGCGGAAGTCGGAATCTAAGCAGGACACGAGCGCTGCCGCCGCAACCGCCTGACTATGCGCCGCCACTTCTCCGTCCTCCTCCCCCCTCCCCGCCTCGCACCGTCGACCGTCATCAAGGCAGTCTCGCCTGTAGAACACCGACACAGCACGCGCACTCGGGGCATCCCGGCCCCTCCGTGGTCGACGGCGCGCCCCTCCTCCGGCTCCGGCGTCGCACTCCCTCCGGGGCCGGGGAGACATGCGCACCCACACCCGCCGATCCCCTTCCCTTCCCTCCGACCGGGTGACCGGCCGGCCCATTCCCCTTTACGTCCGGAAGCCACCGAAGTCACTGGTCGGACAACCCACCCCATCCCACCCTTCCGATCTCTTCGGCCCCGGAGAAGACGAATTCTCCCTCCCCCTTACCCGCGCAGGAGCGCGGATTCGGCCTCGGAGTCCCCGTCGAGCCCGCGCACCCCCGACCGCCACCGACCCGCCCGCGCGCGCCCTCGCGCGACCTTCCGCCTCACATGCCACCGCAGTCCCCGCTGTGTCTTATCGAGATCGACGCCCCTGTCGCCGTGTGAAGTTCGGAGAGACAAACGAAGGGGAAGGGCCCGCGTGGAAACTCGTCTTTGGCTTTCCTCGGCCCGCAGTCAGGCCTCCGAGGGCAAGGGGGGAGGGGGGAACGGAAAGAAACGGGATGACTGCGGCCGTATCGCGGCTGATCCGGGGCCGAGGAGGAGACGACGCGGGGCCTGGGACGGGGCGTGGGTGGGGAAAGAGGAGGCGGAGAAGGAAAGGGTGGGCCCAGAGAAGGAAAGATCTCCGGCCCTTCAGTTTGAACATCGGTGGGGAGGCGAGAAGGGCAGTGGGACCGGGGGAGAAGCCCGGCCTCGTGCCGTATCTCCGACCGTCACCCGAGACGGTGGGGTGGGTGGAGCCTAGCGCTGGCAAAAACTCCCTGAACCTAAGCAGTCCCAGAGACGCCCCGGAAACACTCACGACTAAACGAGGCAAAAACGTTTTCCGCGGACACAGACCGTCTCGGCCACACTCTGCTTCTCTGTTAGGAAGGGTCGGCGGCCCTTTTAGTTCTCAAAACCGGCCTGGAAGCTCGTGTGTGGCTCTATCACTCCTCGGTCTGCTTTTCGTGTCTGATACCGCGACTTTGCCTAATTATTCCATAGGGACCCCGACTCCCCTTACCCCAGCACCCTACTTTCCCTCCGAGTCGGACCTCCTTTCGGAACCCCCCCCCCGTCCTATTATACCTTTATAGGGAGGAACCCAATGAAGGTAACCCCCTACCCCTTACGCCTATATGAAAAACTTCTTACGTCAAACGTTTCTTGTCTTGCGAAGACCGTTCACTCCTCACAACAGAACTCATACAAAGTTACCTTAGCCACGTTTAAGCCCTACCTCTCACTAAAGTCCGCGGAGCTAAGAAGACATTCTTCACAATCAGGGGAGACCCTCAGTCTGAACCGGTCTCTGCGAGGGCGTCTACAGTACCGTAAGGATAAGAGTAACGAACTTTTGAAACAACAATACACTTCCGAGACTCGGAAGACCTCCTTCTTTGCACCCTTTGAGTCTCCTCTCTTTTAGATTCTTTAGCCGTCCCGGGTTTGAACTATTTCCCCAGTCCCATCTTCAGAACCGTCGATTCTCATCACTCACTCAGATTAGTCTTTCACTAGCAGCTAAGACCCGTCCAATGTGTTCGGATTCAACCCAACCCTCCTCTACCCGACTGTTGTCACAACGGTGAAGGATACAAAACATCAGCCCCGAAAAGTGGGCTTCGATAAATAGTCTCCGTGTGGCCCTTGACTACACTTTCGGAAGACCTTCGAGGCAAAAAGAAACGGTACCCTTCCCCCCCTCCCATTTCTCACTCTACCGTCGTGCTCCTCCGATCATGGACAAAAACGGAGACAGGTAAATTATTGTAAGAGACCCCTTTAACGAAGCGGTATACGTTGCTCCAAACTACGAGTTGACACCGAGGTTCAACTTTTTTTATCACACAAAACTCCAAGCCCCCCACTTGCCTTGGAGATGGAGGCCATCAAATCAGAGTAAAAGAACGAGATTGAAGATAGGGCGTAAAATTCTACCGCCGACGAAATTGACCAAGTCCGAGAAAGGCCGTAGAGAAGAACATTATACTTTATTATAGAAACAAATTACAATAGAAAATATAGTCTGAGATGTGACGAGACTCTGGAGGATGAATTCTGAAGCGATATAAGTTTGAGAGTCTGAAATAAAGGGAAAAAACATTGCACACACACACACACTACACAAACCAAGAACGTGTTAGTTCCTCCCACCTCATAAAGGTCGAATAAACTTTTTTTACGACACCTCATTTAAGTCAGAATGATTTTGATCCTCTGTCTTCCAACACCCAACGTTTGAAACCAAAACGATCCAATGAAGAAAATTTTCCCAAATGTACCTTCCTTACCGATCCTGAACCGAAATGATTTTTATCTGGACTAAGACGAATTAAAATGTAAATTACACACTGAAACCTTACATAAACCGTTTGACGACAAAATACTTTCTATTTTCAAATCTCGAAGTTACATAACTACAACTTTACCACTTAAAATAAAGCCCGGTAGCAGTAACACCCACATACACTTTATATTAAAAAAAATAAAAACTCTGTTACCCTTTCCTCAAATCCTCAATTCCGAATTTCATTTTTCCTAATAGTCTGGAGAAAGACCCTGGTGAAACTTCCGGTCGTTGTGTAACCTCTTCGTATCAATACAAAACGTCATATCAATAATGTTTTGTATCGTAAGTAACGTTCAGTTGTGGAAAAAAGATACCCTTAAGTAGGTCGGGTGATTTTATACCTTACTAAAGTCTAGGTATCTAGAAATACGTACACCTTGTCTTATGAAATTTCCTTCCAGAGTAACCAAAAAAAAGAAAATGTCCACTATGGGTCGACGACACTGTGGTGAAATTAGTAAATTTTCGAGATCTCTCCGTTATATTACCAATTCCCACACTTCAAACCTCGTTTTTTTACGAGGTCAATCTTAAAATTCTGACTCGTTCAACAATAGACACACGGAGATACAACACATACTCGACACTTATTAACTCACAAATCATACATGGTCCGTGATAAGATCTAGTGTGATTCCTACGCACTCCCTCGTTTTGTTTATCTCAGGGGTTCCAAAAAAAAAACAAAAAAAACAAAAAAAAAATCCTAATTTAACCAAGTACACACCGAAACTTGTCTAGGGATCGTGGACCATGAGTATGATAATGACGTCAAAATTATAATGAAAAAAATTAAAAGTTCTCGAAAATAATTTCTTGAAATCTAAGATCAGATCATGAGAAGTAGTTATGGTCTGACAGAGGAAAATATTTATGAATCTTCCAGACATATTATGTCTTTGATCTGCATTAGGAAAGGTTTTGACCTTTTTACAAATACACCCTGTAATAACTAAGTCAGATATCTTTTCAACACAACACCAAACCAAAAGTCGATAAATCACAGTCTTAGTGTACTAGTTTGAATTTTTTGGTTTTTGAGTCTAAGTTTGTTAAAATCGTTTACCTGTCGAGACTACCCTCTACGAGAAATAAAATCCGTGGAAAAAATAAAAATTTAAAAAAAAAGGACGTCGACGGGTCTAAGATTTACAACTAGCTAGACATAGGAAACAACTATAAAATAACTTTACGAATAAAACCCATATAAAAATTAGTTATCAAGTAAACTAATTCAAAAAATTAAAGAAAGAACTTCGAATACAATGTTAAAATAAAGAACCTGGTTCGTTGGAATAGTCAGTTGAGAAAATAAAAAGGAGAACATAAGAAACAAACCTGTGTTACACTAGAATGTTCCGACAATTTGTTCTTCGTTTTTTACCTTTGAGGGTGCAACCAACCACCACAAAATCCCCCGGTATCCGTTAAAATGACGAGAGTAATTTTGTTTTATTGGTGACAGGTACATAAAACTCCTTCATATTTCTCTTGAAACGTATTTTATATTATACTTGGTTTGGACTTTTCGAGTACGAAACTCACAAACGTTACACAGTCCTGACAAACTTCGTGAACATAATTGAGTAAATTAAAATTCTGTCAGGTTCCTTCATCCATATTAACAATGGAGGTAAAAACTCTAATCATTTGGACTCCGTGTCTCTCTAAAATTTTTAGGTGGATCCCAGTATCGTGTCGTTTCTATTCTAATCTTGGATCCGACAACCTGAGGTTTCACACACGAGAATTGGTGACGTAAAAGTACAATAGAAAAATCCCCCAACCATAAGTTTTTCCAAAGAAAACGTACATAGAAAAACGATTATCGATCCAAAATCGTAGATGACGCATAATTTGTGACAAAGATTCGGGAAATACTTATAGATGAGTAAAATAAGAGTGTTGTTGTATACTCTACCTACGAGAATGGTAAGGTAAAATGTATAGTCCTTTACCCGTACCTCATTCAATGAACAGAATACGAGTCTACCGATCCTTCCCTGACTTTAAGTTTGATCAGACGAAGTTCTTAAGTCTGAAGATTTGAGTAACACTTGAGGATGAAACTTGTTAAAGTTAAGGATTTAAATTAAAACGAAGGACTTTATTGACGAGGAGAGGAGTGACTTGCACATCTATTAACCTTAAATTGAAATCCAATATCGATCAAGAACTCAAATCTAGATTTGATTATGTTCAAAACCTTCATCTTCACTTAAAGAAAAAACCAATCATAGAAGTTCCTGATTCCCTTGATGATACGTCCAACGACTGATTAGTGATCCCCTTAGTATTTGACCAAAGGTCACTTACATGTCAGACATATGCGGTACACAGTTCCGAACAGATATTGGTCGATTCAAACGTCCCGTAAGCAACTCTCTTTACGACTAGTATTTTAATATGGACAAAAATAAAATGAACAAACTTATTCCAATCGACTATGAACCGAAACCAAAGTAGTACTAGGAGACGTCACAATTAAGACTATCAATTTTCCCTTCAACTTATGAGAACGAAATCGAGACCCCTTTTCGTAGTGACCGAATAGAGATAGTATAACATACAATTGAGGACCCAAGTCCACAGGAAACTATGGAGTTAAGAACTCCTAAAAGGTTTCGTAAAGTGATATTAGATAAATAATTTCTTCTGTCTATGGTCCAAGGATCTTGACTCCAACAATTAGTTTAGGATTTAATCCAAAACGTAAGATAATGTATGATACATACACCTAAAACTGTACCCAATGTAAATACATAATCTTACAATTTTTGTCAAAAATCTCTCATATTCATGTGCTCCAGAATCGTCTGAATGACTTAGTACTTAGTAAAGAGACCCTAGTCCGTATTAAAACTTTACAGGAGATCCACTGAGATTTCGGCGGAGACCAATTCTCGGAGTCTATATTTGCCCTTACACACACAAAAGTCAGTACACAGAAACACTGGGGTACCTGCTATCGGGTGGTCCGCCGAGACAGACCTAAAAGGTCCGTTCTTATGACCTCACCTAACGGTAAAGGAAAAGGTCTCCTAGAAGGGCTGGGTTCCAAGTTTGGGTACCGAGACCACAGGCAGGGACGTAACCGTCCGTCTAAGAAATGGTGACGTGGTGGACCCTTTGAGATTCTGTATTCTTTATTAGTAAATTAGAATGACTCAAGAATTACAAACCGTGTCATCAGATCAGGGTCCCCTGTTTTATGTCCATTTGGACAATAATGGACACCCTGTGAGACAAGACTCCCTTCCTTCGTTCGTATATTTATTGTGTATGACTATAAACAGTGGGACATAATTGAAAAGTCAATGATATTTAGTTGTTTGTAAATTCTATTCCCCTTAACCATAAATTTACAGACTAAATAGGTAATAATTTCGATCTAAACAGATTTATAGAAAGAGGTCATATAAAACAATAACAAAATTCTCACACAAAAAAGTAAATATTGATGAAATCAGGGGGGAAGGTCTCTGTTCGATCATAACTGTTTTAATTAAAATAAAGTGACCTTTAAAACACGAGAATTAGATCAAAACGATAGGTCAACATATCACATTGATTCTTACCTACACAAATCCCTCAAATAATAAACGGTCAGATACAATGTACTCCAAACCAGAGTTTTACTATGGGAACCGGGACAATACACCCCTCCCATTTTCAAGTTTCTTCATAAAATATGAACGAGTTTGTAGACTAAAAATAGAGGTTGATATGAAACTTGTATTACACAGTAAATCTCTGGAGGTTGGTCGAAACAAATTTAAACAACAAAAATTGGAAACCTAGAGGAACAAAAAATGGTGAGGAACCAATGAACAAGTACGTTATGAAGTGTAATTAAGATCAGAACAATATTAAAGTACCGATTATATATTGACTTACAAAAGTTGATCACCTGACGACAATTAAAACAGAAGGGATAGAAATTTTACGGAATAAACGAAAGAATCAAGTTTCGAATCTTTGATCTAAACCAAGACACAGAAATGGGGGTAAATCTCTATTACGAATCTTTTCTTATCGAAACTCATTAGAATTCACTCAATGAAATTACCGCTAACTTTCTTTCTTTTAATTTCATAATAAGTGAGTTCGGTATGAAACATGAAACTTACTTATTCGTATGAACAGAGTATTGATTTGTCCTTCAATTAAAGAACAGTCACTACATTACTCTGTACATACGTCGTGAAGAGAGAATTAGGAATTTCATTTTCTTTGAAGAGTCTTAAAGAGTCTTCAATGTTTAGGGTTTGATTTGACTGAAAATTTTCCCGATAAGGAAGGTATATACTTTAACAAGTCTGGAGTTTTAGAAAAACGGTTTGAACGAATAAAACTTTAGTGAAGGTCATCGGTACGTAAAGACTCCATAAACAAAAAGAAGGAATGACAAACAAAGACGCATACCATAAATTTAAAGTGTTGTAACTTCAAATTTTAAAAAAACAAATGAAGTATCGTCTGAACTACAAATATTCTTAATCTCGTTAGGAACAGAATGATCAACCCGTTAATTATGACGTACAACTGGAAATAGTAACCAGACTCCTATATGGAAATATAAACGATCTAACATTTCGGAGAAACTCCCACTGAGAATAGAGTTTTAAAGAATTCCGTGAATAAAAAAAAGAAGGATGTAGTACGGGAGTAGAATGGGTAGAGGATCCCATTATAAAATACAACCAGTCATATCCAAATTCTCCGTTCCAGACAGAAATAACACACCTAAGGGTACCAGTATGTTTAGAAGTTCACTTTCAAAACTTTCTTTAACCGAGAATTTATTTTATGTTCTTTATCGAATATGGTTCCCTTACTTGAAATTCAAAAGGGGTTTAACTATTATGTTTTACACAGACACGATGAAATCAGTAATACTGAAACTACGTTTTACCTACCGTCTCTAACCTTATTGTACTAACACCTTAAACCACCATTAATAATATGAATTATAGTATTAATAACATGAACTGGAATGGGTGTCATCAGTAGACTCAATTTAAAACGGTTCAGGAACTCTCTTACTACCTTGATCTGTTTGATCTTCTCCAATAAATCCTTCAATGTAGAGTTGTCGCCTTAACTAATTTATCCTTGAAACAAAAACATTTACAACCGAAACCAATACAACGAAATTACTTATTCATCATCACCAGTAATTTTCTTACAAATCGTCTTACGTATTTATTATCAATGACCTCCAAAACCTAGAATGATCATTGAGTAGGTGGGTATACAGACGAGATATTAAAATAATAAGTATTAGAATAAAAAAGTTAAATATTCGATCTCTGTGTTTTTCGTTTATAAATCGTAATACAAATCTGAAGACGAGAATCGGTCATATAGAGTAGAAAGAGTACAAAATGGAGATTATCAGTCAACAGTTTTTATAACACAGGACACTACTATCTTCGTTTCTAGAAGGAGTTTTATTTGACATCCGAAAACTCAGGGTGTATTTCTTACCAGTTTGAGTAATGACAAGTGAGTGACCGAATTCGATATGGACAACCAACCGAAAATCTCTTTTAAGCAACAAAAACAAAAAAAAAAAAATTACCCAGATAAATCCGAAAATTCCCCTTCCTCTTCGTATAAGAGGGTCACCCTCTTCCGGACCTAAGAGTGTGACGGTCCACAAGTCCTCCAGAGTCCTCTTCGTTAAGTCTCTTTACTATAAGTTTCTTCTAAAGGGGTGTTCTCGTGTAGTACCGTTTCTTCACAGATTGAAAAAAAAAAAAATTACCTGTTATGTCGAAAGTCGTAACACGGGATCAATATAATCCCCGAAGGGTCCACCGTATCACCATTTCTTAGACGGACGCCTACGTCCTCTACATACTCTACGGTCAAGCTAAGGACCTAGCCCTTCTAGGGGACCTCATCCTCTGCCGTTGGGTGAGGTCAAAAGAACGGACCTTTTAAGGTGTCTGTCCTCGGACTGTCCGACGTCAGATACCCCAGAGTTTCTCAACTTCCGTTGACTCATGTGTGTACATTCGTGTGCATCAATTATACAACAAGTAGGTAGAATCACAGGAAAGTTCCACTTACCTCGGAAATCGATCACACACGGTTTGAGGGGACGGGGGATAAAAGATAAAGTCACCAGAACTATCAACCATTTCTTGGGTGGATTCATTACGAAAAGAGATACTAACCCTCCATACCAGTCTCATACTTCTGCAACAACCAAGATATATACTCGACAAGAAAGACTAAGAACGGTGACAAGGAGAATTTGATGATTCTTCGCTTCTCGACTGTTAACTTCAATTAAAATATTTAACAAAAACAGAGATTTCGGACACTTTGGAAATCAAAGAATTCAGTAAAATATTCCACTTGTTTCTGTTTTATCGAAAACTTTTAAGAAACTTATCTACGATGTGACCTTTGACTAGAGTTTAGATTATTTATGTCAAAAACGTCACGGTGTTTATCAAAAGAATGAACTAAAATTTCAGGTGTATTGAACTTTTTACCCAATGGATCCGAGTCAGACTCATATCACTCTATGTTTGGCTACTACTTATTCCTCTTTGTTCTTTTGTGGTTAAAAGACACAGTACAAATTAAAAACCGTAAATAAGGAACTCATTTTACTTCTCAATCCAACCACTCTAACTTTAAAAACAGAGGTCAAACGTTTTATGGCACAGTTTCAGCAATTGAATTTATGTAGAAAACCACGTTCCTGTGAACTCTTTCATCGGAATTTACATAGAGACCTGGACAAAAAATCCAACAGATCATCTATTGTCATGAAACGAGAGGTTGGTCAGGACTTCGAGTTGTACGGAATGTAAACTAAACTAAGTCAGAAAGGAAGGGGGAGAATTTCCCCGTGAGTACATCTTACCTATCTTCTGGATAAAGGTATTCTAACATTTCCATTTCACTAGTCACACAATTCTATTAAAAGCAGGGACCACTGAATTCAAATACAGGATTCCATCAATAGATAAGTAGATAGGACACATCGTCCTTAAGGACATCATACCACCCACTCCTACCAGAAACTATAGGACATTCAATTCACTTTCAATAACACACCCGTAGACATAATCCCTATCTCCCAGTCGTCAAGTAGTCTAATAATCTTAAGGAACAGAAACAGTGTTTATCACAGTACATGTACCGATCCTCACATACTTTTACAATTCTTTGCTCTCTTTGGTTTAAATCCTACCAGTTTTTTTAAATGTTATCGGAACAAGTGAACAGTCCCTTTCCCTTCCCATACACCCCTCATGTATTTTCTAGATGTTGTGAATTTTAGACTTTCTCATACCATTTTCCTAGATCTTTCAGTCAGCAAAGATCATATGATAGCGATCATGTAGTTTTTTAAGTTGGTAAACAGAACGAGTCTTTCACCAGTTACCGAAGGGTAACGGACACCTTATCAGAAACGGTATCATAAGTTCTAAGGTTTCTAGGTCGGGACTAATTGGAAAGATCGGTATGGACGATGGACATGGGGTAACATACAGACCATATGGTTTGATGTTCTCAAAAAATTGTAGGACAAAAGAAAGTGAGGGGACCTAAAATTAAAGAGATAGAACTTACGAATAGGGAGACAGTTCTGGCTCGAGTTACAGTGACCAAATTTGAGTCCGTTCCAATCACTATTGGTAAAGTTTTAAGTGTTTCGTCAACTTACGGAAAATTCATAAGTCTAACAAACTTTACATTAAAAATTAAAAAAATACAATACAGACGAAAGATAACTAGATAACCCCCTTCCGTAAGTACCAGATAGAACAATAAAAGTCTACATTATACGAACTGTGGTTTTTCCGTTAGAGGTATATTTATTTATGTATGAAACCACTTTACATGATTATAATACGAAAAGTAAAATCTTTATCTAAAGTGAATTCGAAGACAGTGACTTTCAAATCGACAAATGATCTATTCTGTGTACTAAAGAAGGACCAAGAGATCAAACCAAAAAGTTGAAACGAAGTAAATACAAAGAATATGTACAATGTCGGTCTAATTTCGTCATGTAACAGAAAAGTACCCTATTTGCACATATTATCATCATCTCGGGTCCATCGTGAGACGAAATTCTACCAATAGAGATAAAAAAACAGGGGGATGAATAACCTAAACAATCCTCTTTTGACCTCATCAATTGTTAGTTTCGTCATTGACATCCTTAATCTCGTTCGATGTCGGAATCCTTGACTTTAACGCATAAACATACGGTTCAATCAAAAAAAAATTAGAGACGACGGGTTACACCGGAGAAAAAGAAGCCTAAGTAGTACATTAAAGTCCCGAACACGAACGGTTATCGAGACCCAGTGTAGGGGTGTCGAGGACTAATCTCTTCCTTCCTTTACTGGAAAGGTCAAAAATCGAAGTTAAACTTTTTCGATACCATCCTAGTCCAAGATCGAACGCAATAAAGGTTGAGACTCGATTGGTGACTTCGACTTCCATGCTTTAAGATACTAATAGGAAAGACTTATCAACCAATTACCATTGATTGTTACTGGGTCGTGATGTTAGTATACAAATCTCATTCTCTTTTTGTAAAGGTCTTTCCCTTCCACCAAACTCGTAGACTGTTTTACGACGTATCTTTCTCGTAGACTGAAGAATTCGAAAAGAGTACAAAAAAGTGACGAGTCTATAAAAATACAAAATTACAGTACTCTTAATAAACCATAGAAACTTCATTCAGGAACATAAATACATTTTCCATAAAACTAGGAATTTCGATCCTACAATGAAATTTCATCTAAAACCGTGTATTCAATTAACCGGTTTATTATCTACAAACTCATAATTCTCCACAGAATCAATACCTCTTGAACCTTTTATTCCGTAAATGTTTAATAGACTCCCCTTCTGATAGGACTTTAATACCCTCACTTCTCGACTTTAAGTCACGATTGAAAAGGACTTTAATAAATAAGTGAGATTTCCTCACTTATGATTGTATATTTCCGAACCACTAAGTTTCTACAGGGACACGTCCTTTTGACAAAGTTTTATAGAAGAATCCGAAAAAAGTATTTTACACGTTGAAAATTGTTCTATACCTATATAAGGTCCAGTCGACATCTAGGGACTGGAAATAATACTTCACCAAAAATCGTAGTGAAGTCATTACACAAATTCATGTATTTTCATGTACTAAACCCCATCTAGACACATTCTTTGATTACAATCATTATAAACTCAAGTCTACGTATCATCCGTAAAAATCTATCTTGACGTACTTTAACGTCAAAGACATCAAGTCTTTTCCAGTTCATAATTGTTAAAGCACGTTAAGTTGGACCCGAAGGGTCCACCGTGATCGTCATTTCTTAGACTGACGGTCACGTTCTCCGTATTCTTTGGCACCCAAGCTAGGAGACCCAGCTCTTCTAGGGGACCTCTTCCTTTACCGTCGAGTGAGGTCATAGAAAGGACCTCTTAGGGGCACCTGTCACCTCGGACCGTCCGATGTCAAGTACCCAGTGTTTCTTAGTCTGTGTTGACTTCACTGAATCGTGTGTGCGTGTGTCGGACCATTTTACCAAAGAAATTTTGGGGTAGGTGTTTATCAGGGACCTAACAACTGGACAATAATGATTACATATAACATCGCACTCGGTCTGTCAACGATCTACTAATACAATATCTGTTGATTCGTATTAGTGTGTCCGTTTTCTAAATTTACTCGATTCCGACATTATTACATCTGATAAATATTTCGTCTAAATAAAACAAATTATTTACTCAACTCGTGGATAGGTTCTTTAGAACGGAAGGTCTACCCATCAGACGAACGATTCATGGATTATGCAATTTATGGTCTATCACACGATCTCATGAAATAGAGTAAGTAGGGAAGTTTTGAAGACATTTTATCCGTAAAGATAAAATCTCACTCCTTTATTGCGATCCTGTATCACCCAGATTTAACCTAATTTTCACTCTGAGGTGATACTAGTACAACTCTCTCCTTGTATTCGGAACAGGAATAAAGTACAACGATACAAACTCGTAAACTCAACATACGTGTTCAAACATAAACCAAAATCATCGTATAAACACAATTAAATAACAGTATATCCTTTCGTCACTCCCACCAAGTCTTATCCATGTAAAAATTGGAATCTTATCTGAAAAAACCTGTGAATACAACAAATTCTCCTTTAGTCTGACGAATTCAAAGACTAAATAGAAAAAAAACAACTTGGTCAATTTTCTTGAACAATGTCTTCACACTCTGTACCTTTTTTTAAGAGAAGTATAGTCTGTCTGATATGAGCTAAGAATTGATGTCACGAATTACCCTCAATGTCGTTTACGAAATACCCTCAATTAGACCGGATACTGTCAGTAGACCTATCAACTAATCAAGTTCAACGGTCGTAATAAATGAAAAGAGTTTTTTTGATACTAAGTGAAGATTCGATTTCCCCTCACACACGCGCACATGAGCCAACACAGACTGAGAAGCTGGTCAACTGACATATCGGGTAATCCGAGGAGAAAGGTACGAATCAAAGTGAACACCCAAAAAAACAAAACAGAACAAAATCGATAAACGAATTGAGACCCTATTCTCGAAGACACCAAGGATGGGAAGTCTTAGTTTCACAAATCTCAATTAAAAGAGTTTAAACAACTTGTATGCTTCATTTAAATGTATCCGTTGGCATCTCCAGACTAGACTTGAAGAGCAGGTAGTAGAATTTTAACTGAGGACCGTAAGGAACTGACAGACTATTTGAATTTTCATCAACATCAAATTCAAAGTCTTCGTCTAACCGTTTCACACACAGTTCCCTGAAAAAACATATTGAATTATCTACATGTCGTGTTATTAAACTGTACATGTCACGTTTTACTAGTGAGGATTTCTGTTAAGACATAACTATGAAAAAAAAAATTGACCTCACTTAGATTTGAGTGTAAAGATTTGTCAACTGACAAAAGACTTTACGTAATAAAACTGGTACATCATTTCCGTTTATACAGAGCAATAGAAGAATTTTACATGAGGGACGGAAAAAGAAACTTCAGGTAATAACAAAGTACACAAGTCAGTGATTCAGCACAGGCTGAGGAACACTGGGGTGCCTGACATCGAACGGTCCGAAGAGACACGTACCTTAAAGAGTCCGTCCTTATGACCTCACTCAACGGTAAAAAGGAGGAGGTCCCCTAGAATGTCCCAGATATTTAGGGACACGACATCTTTAAATGTATGACCATATATCTCTATTCCGACATAGTATTTAAAAATTTTTTGAACATTTCTTCGTCGAAACAAAAGAATGTTCTAATAGGCATACCCAATATATGTTCAGTGCCTTCCCGGTCTATGTGAAACCTTTAATTCCAGTTTACCTTAACACCCTTGAGACAAAACGATACACGTTTGGTGAAAAGATGGATTTTTCTACCTAACAAGGTCTCAATGTGAGTTACAACTCACTTTCTGTTCCACAACTCATATCCCTATTCCTTTAGTTTGGTTTTTCCTATGAATGGATCGGGATACTCTAAAATTCCTCTTTTACTCTAGTAACCCATCACACCAAGTCTTTCTTGTCATAAATTCTTTCATCTATCACTAATTCTATCTTGGACACTCTACCAGACTTTCAAGTCGTTATTACACTTACAACTTTTGCCGGGATTCAAGAATTGGATCCCTTCATAGCCTAATGTTGTAAAAGTAAAACATCCTGTCGAAAACAAGTATATGCCCGTGTGGAACTTCTATTACTCCTAAACCAAGGTCTACTGATTTTATTTCGTTTATAGTGTTATTTCGTTCAGTGTAAAAAATAAAAACCAAAGGGTAACGTGTATCAATACAAATGACATCAGACAATTCACATATCATTCGTAATACAGAAATTTTTACATGACATAATGACTTTTTGTGATTAGTAGACTTGGAACTCGTTCAACATTAGAAAAAAAAAATTGACTGTCTCCCAAACTTTATCACGTTCTTTAATAGTTTTATACCAAGTTTCTGTCTTTTACTCGTTCACGAAAATCTTTTTCCCGGGTCTATCGGTGTTTGGAAGTCAAACAATTTTTTTGTTTCGTGGGAGGGTTGGGGGTGCGTCATAGGTACTGTACGTTGTTTTGTTCCATACGGACACTACTTTTAAGTATAGACACACACACACGAAAGTACTTGGGAATCGGTTCTACTAACAAGACCATGCGCAGGTATTTTATTGATACGCATCACACAGGGTCCTTGACCTGATCCCACCCAATACAAAAGAAAAGAATGCCTTACATAACAACTACATTTAACACTAATATACAGGGAATTTCTTACCACACTTTTATTGTTTCGTCTACTGAGAAAGACAATACCAGAATACTGGGTCATAAAAGATAGAACCAAATCCTTGAATCACTAAACCGGGCACTGGGAGGTCGTGTTACAAGACGTCCAGGTCAACCCCTACTATCATTCATTAAAAGTTCAACTAAAAATAGTAATCAAAGTTTTTTCGAACACATAAAAATCTGTTATTGTTCTCATAAAAGAAAAAGATCACAAAGTAACCGTTCGGTGTTAATACCCTGGACATTCATGACTATTAATTTTCGTTTCTAAATTAATTTTTGTGTCGTAATTAGATCAAACATTAAAAATTGATTGAGAAATATCGAAATAAAGTAATGTAACATTAAGATAAACCCTATACGGTATTAACATAACGAAAACTTTCTTTGATCAGTAAACAATTCATGTCATAAGGGACCCAAGATACAAATCGTAAAGACACTGGACAGTTTATAGAGAAGATTAAAAGGGAGTATCGTCACATTTCATAACAGTGTCTCGAAGGACTAAATGTCTCGGTTAATCAAAAAACTGGTATAGTACCACAATGAGTGAGACTTACACATTGACGGATTTTAGATCGAATTAACATAATAAAACTATAAAACTCAAAAAGATCTTGAAATCAAAGTATATTTTAAACTTATAAAAATCCATCTTTCACTATAAAACTTATGTCGTTTTAAGGAAAGATAGGACCCATCTATTCTTTGACATAACGACCTATTAACTTATAAGTCTTAATACCTATGGTAGATTCTTAAAGTGTCTTAATCTCGCGTCATTTTGTAGAACCCCATTCTGACATAGAACGTGTTATGAATTGCAAAAAAATTGAACCTTCCGTGCACTCCTAAAGACAAGACTCAACACACAAACAATGACTTAAAAGACGAAAGAATGGGGAAAACCATAAAATTAAAGTTATCTTTACCGTTATTACATGATCCACACTATTATCATCAAGTATTAATATTTTCTCCTTTATGGGAACTTTTCAATCGGTCTCCCGTCCAACCTAATCGTGTACAAATAAATTGTCAAGACTAATATTTATTCTACCTTCCCCTATAAAAATTATCAAATTTCATACAGACCTAATAGGATTACTTTTGATGTCTCAGTCCTAACAAAGGTCAATGGAGGTCCATATAAAAATGACAAAATTCACGAACGAAAACAGATTACCCACTGTTTTGACACTAGACGGTGACGAGACACGAAGGGTGGGGGCAATTTATATGTATAAATATACTGAGTACCGACTGGGTCAAACTGTCACAAAAAATAAAAAATAGGTGTGGCGTACTGAACACCCTAAAATACTAAAGGAGTCGATCCCTAACTTGGGCACGGAGTGACGTCACGTTCATGACACAGAATGGTGACTTGTTGGTCTCTTAAGGACTGGGCGTGTTACAAAATTTTCAACTGTCAGAAACGTATTTTTGGAGGACTGATCCGAATCCTATCTGATCGTTGACGAAGGAAAAAAAGTCTACTCTACACACATAGACGGTTGTCAAAGATGGTTCAGGTGAAGTCGTGAATTTAAACGTTGAACATCTTAAAAAGGTAATATCTAGTGGTCAAAAGTTTCGTGTCTTAAGTTATGTTACGGAACGGTATGGACTTGGTTTATTTTGAGTAGAAACTAAGTCTCCACGAAATTCTATGAGAGTACTTTTACTCAACAGTCATGATTATTTCGTACTTTCTTAACCATCAGTTCTGAACACTAACCTACCACACACATTATTTGGTCAACAAAATTTGGTCACAATTGCAAAAAGACGAACTAAAAACTTTGACGAAAAAATAATAAGGGAAGGTTTTCAAGTAAAAATTATTTAGTTTCACTTCGTATTAACTCGAGTTATCATCAGAAGGTATCTTATCCTCTAACGAATAGGACTTTTTTAAAAACCGACAAATTAAACGAAAATAAAAGTCCTTTGAAAAATAAATATGGTATTATCGTATCAAGACGAAATCATTGTAATCGGAAAATCTAAATGACCAAAAGATGTCTTCAATTAAGAGTAACAACCTGTTAAAGTCCTTACTCAGTTTTCAATATTTTTGAGTGGGTTTTACGTCTAGAATTAACACGAAGTATTCATTCGTGGATTCAAAGTTACAGTCGAACATGTACCAATTGTCAATGGGAATGATAATTCATATAGTTACTTTGTTTGGTACAATGAAACTGAAAACTGACGTAGAAACACTGTTTTGTAGTGTCAAACTAATCTATTAAAATAAAATAATCTCAATGATAACCTAAAACCACCTAATATCATTCCTTCACGAGAACTACTAACTCGTTTTTACGTACTAAGAATTTTGGACACACGATGGAATAAGAAAGACTTCTGTTCTATGAAATCTAGTCTATACGACTATTTTTTATTTCGAAACTGTCTTAACCGTCTGGTAACGATCAATGCACCACAAATTTAAAACAACCAATAAAACATGATTCCCTTTAAAGACATTGTTTAACCACGTCACTCTTCTTCGAATTAAAGGAATGGATAAAGACTATAAAGACACGAACGAAAAATTTTAACCTTTATCTCGACAATGTTCCTTAAAACTTTAATAAAACTCTTGGTGTGATTGAAGGTAAGGTGGATTAGATTCTATTTATCGATAAGTGTATGACACATACACTTATTACATTAACAACCGTCGGACTCGTCTTAGTCGATGTTTTTGATAGACTTCATTTTATAAACCAGGTATACTTTACAAAATAACAGTATGTCCCCACTTAAAAAGTCAAATACAACTGATAATGATGCAAAAGGACCGTTTCCGATTATTATGTACTTTTGAGTGGAAATCATGGAATGAGAAATTCCTCGACATATCACATTCTCCTTTTAATTTACAATTTAAAAACAACTTATTATTATTGATATGTCTCGTTCCATAAAATTTTCCCGCCGGTCGTCAAACCTGAGTTCCCTCCTGACATAATAAATTTAAAATTTTTTGTAAATTCGGATTCTACCTGGCATGTCATATCCATCCTAGGACACCCATTCCCTCTTATAAGGTTCACATCCCCTTTCTTTATACTCTTTGTCCTTTACACTTCGTAATAAATGACTCGTCATTCTTTACATAAGACCTCTCCTCCACTTTCTACTATGATCTAACAACCTTTGGTCTAGTAATTTCGTATCCTTAAACTCGAAGTCAGAACCGTTCGACACAAACTAAAATTCGGCCTCAATTGAAAATAGAACTTTTCTGGTGAAGTCGTAATCCCACTCCGTATTTAACCTCCCTTTTTGGTCTCACTTCCGTCCTTATGGTCATCATTTGGCAAAGGTATTATATCTATTTTCAATCATTCTAAAACTCGATTTCGTCACCTATGTTTCCTCTCCTTAGGTCAAGTCTTCTGAATTCCTAAAAACTCTAAACCATAGATGATACTCATTCTACCCTTTCTTAGTTACTACTCTAGGATCAAACACCGAACTGATAACACCAAAGTCAAAAACTCTGTAGGCTCATCTTGTATAAGTTATTCGTAAACTTATATACAGAATCTTCCTTATTGATGTGATTTCTATCTAGGATCTTAATGGTTTTATTCACACCCTGTCCTCTATCTTCGTCTTATAGTATCAACGGAATCCCCTTCTCATGTCTGTCTGTGACTCCCTCCTCGTCAAACCTCAAACCTGATTAACATCGTTTTAATCCCATCTTACAAAGATTTCTTCTCTAGACAATACTTAAGAAGTAAAGATTCTAACCGAGCCAAACAAATAGTTTCACAAGGAAAAACAAAAAGAACCATATAAATAAACTAAATACCATTTAAGTTTACATCTCGGAATCAAAAATCCACTGTATAAAACCAATGGAAATCTAGTACATACCAAAAATGGTCAAAGAGGAGAAACGACCTCAACACCACAATTAAACATTGTAACTTTATAAAAGTAAGATATTCAAAAAAAAAAGAACTTGTTCACTCTACTTTAAACTAAAACTGATTTAGATAACAATCTGACGGAAATTCTTCGTCAGTCTACATCACGAACTAACATACTTTGAACCTTACTTTCGAATTCGTCTTAAAAACTTTAATTTCGAATTACTTTTGTACAAAAGTAATTTTGTCAAATGGGAATTTAACAATTGACATGAGCCATTTTTGCATAGAAGGTACTCGGATAAAATATTTTCACATTTGATAAACTTCGTAGATAAAGGTTAATTATCAGTAATAAATTGTTACTATACAATTAAATTATTTAAACCCAGTGTAAGAACACAGAAACTAAACAGACATGAATCGTCTACGATAAAACGTCAGAATTAAAAGAACTTAATCTCAAAACATCCGTAGTACTTCGTCTCCCTGAACCTTCATCCTTTCTGTAAATTTATCATCGAGAGGGTAATTTATCATACATAGAAAATTGAACTAGTAGTCATATGACTGGTAAGAGGAAATTTGGGGTCCATATATGGGAAAAAGTAAAGAAGTATTATTGATATTTTAAAGTGATATACAGATGGTCTGACATCTAAATCGTTCTACTCCTTAATAAGACACAGGGAAAGTGATGGATCATTCATCTTACCTCAATCATTAATTATTACAAATTATTAAAATGTCTCCCCACCCTAATTTACTCGACATGATGTCACAGTCGGGACACTTCTAATAAACGGAGCGTATTCCTCACCCGTATCATGTTTTGTTCCAAGTACTATCGTGACATATGTAGGAGTGAGTTTACCTCTCCTTACCCATAACTGTTATTAAGTCAATGACGTCTAAAAGTTTGTATAAAGGTCCAACTGACGTATAGGTCTCCGTTAATACGTTAAGGTAAAAAAATTTTTTTGAGAAACTGAAATTTTAGGAACTGATGTAGTGGAAGAAAAGTAAGAAACCATACAAATTCAGGATAAAATAAATGAGTACTTTACCGTTGTCAACGTAGAAAAAGAACCATAACCAATTTAATTTACACCTTATGATCATTCAAAGAGGGTTTACAATGAAGTATGATTACAATATACTATAAATAAATGACTCCTCAAAAAGTATGAGTTTAATGTCACTCGTTTTGTAAATTCCTCTTTTTCATGACGACATCGAACTTTAAAACATAGAAGACAAAGTTCGCACGTTTCGTTTGTAGGGTCCAAAAGGTTTAGATCATTAAAATACATAACTGAATGATATTTCTTAAAACACCACATTAAAATTTCTTTTTCGACAGTACCAAAATAATTTACTCTTAAAACTCCCCGGTTAACCCTTGATTTGAAGAATCTTTGAAGAAACAAAGATAAGATGAAGGGGATAACTTCCCTCAATACAAATGGATGTTCCCTATTTAAAGACCAAACGGTCACTGGTCTTATCGGACAATTCCATGTTTCAACAAACACATATATACTGACAGTAATCTTCTTTACGAGTTGTTTGTCTACATTCGAAATAAAAGTCTACTATTAATCTACGTAATAATACATCTGAAGTAACAATGGACATGAACTACTCTTGATCCTAGATCTTGGAACACAAAGACTTATCAAAAAGATTTTAAGAAACTGAAGTACATTTTATCCTAGATTTAATGCTAAGGAATAAGACATCATTTATAATACCAAAAAGTGATTATTGAAATAGTACCTTATTAAATCTGATAAAAACACCTTTATCCATTAAAACGAAGTATAATCTCTTTACGAATCGTTTATTTACAATTGTACTTAATAAATCGTCAGTAAAATTTATCGTCTCAATTCGTATAAAAAGAAAAGTGTCTTACTGTCGGGTATAGTTCCGCCACATAAGAAAAACTGTTAAGTAAAAGGATGTCTGATGGGGAAGTTTGGTGGATTCCGTTCATAAGGGGCGGTGGGGGTTCAGACACTCATTTCTAAACATAAAATAAGTCTTCTTATCTTGTAAGGATCTGTAATCCCAAGACGTATTCAATTCCGATTTGATGACACTCACATATCACTTATTCTTATTAACCCCGAACTTACATATATGACTTAATTTAGTGACTACAACTTACGACTGACAATCGGAATCAATTTTCTTCTCGATTTGGACCTAAACTTGAAACATTGACCTCAATTCTTAACGGAATAGGAAATACAACGTTCCGAGTTGATATGGTACACCTTCGTAAAAAGAGTGAAATAACACGCATATGTCTAAACCTAGTCATTGAGATCACAGAATTTATGATCGCAAGGTTTGTGATTGGAAGTAACACACAAAAGTGTGCAACGATTTTTTATATGGTAATAAATTCTGATGTTATATAAAACCGGAAATTTACTTTTATGAAAATACTATAAGTTTACGCACAAAATACATGTCAACCTTTACCTCTAAGATTATGTACGAAAACATGGAACTACGGAATTTACCATTTCAGACATACGAAACCAGATGGAGTCTTTCAAAGATTAAACAATCACTTAGGATTTAAGGGAAGTTCAACGAGGAAACTATGAGTACGATACCATCCCGGTTTCAAATGGAAGTCTTGTTGGGTGGTATAGTGACTATTATTTTAAAAACGGTGTACCAATATAAAAGGTAAAATTAATTTTTCTTCGGGGACTTCCCAGAACCAGTCTTATATCTATAAAAATACACATATTGAAATCGATAATCTAAAAATTTAAAAAATTGATAAAATTCACATCGATATCAAAAAACGGTTTCAAATGTTACGAACAAAAATAAACCCTTTTTATTTCAACAAAAAAATAAAATCCAACGTAAATGTTGTTCTTAAATAGTAGGTTTATAATTGTCATTACCGTCGTAAACAGAGCTATAAGATTCTAGTGTCACCAGAGGACGAAATTGATAAAGATTTCCATTTTATGATCGCCGAAACTAAAAAGATTATCAATTTCCTCAAAGTAAAAACTCGACTGAATGGATTCATAAAAATATTACGGTCGAAAAACTATTTCTACTTTTTTCCTTGTTCTTCAATGTAGGAAAAACGAGAATCGTCATAACTAATTTCTAAAACACCCTTCTTCAATTGTAAGTCTACCTCCCCCCGTCATAAACGTTTATTGTTATCGTCGTAAATTATCGAAAGAATCATATAAAAAGTTAGGGTTCGGTGAACATGTAGAGTGAGTAAACAACGGTAAATCGTTTTTACCATATGGATTTCAATTTTCTCGAAAACTTGAACTCCAAAGAATACCCTTTTAAGACTAAAGTAAAAGGACACAAAGAATAAAAAATCTATTTTTTAGAAAAATTCTTTGGAAATCAATTCAAAAGTACATAGTACCATCCAACAAAGGATAGATTATTATCAGATTTTACGTATCAGAACCCTTTCCAGAGATCTATTTAAGACGAGAAGATGAAATTTTCGCTAGACAACACACCGTAAAAATTATCCAACAGATCAAAGGTGTAACTACAAGGTCTACCTTATAGAGAGGTAGAGAAACTTTGTTGAGACCACCGAAAATACAGTGAAAATGGGGTGTTTATTTTTAGTGGATGGTGTGTCGATGAATTACTCTTCCTTCAGACGGAAAATCACTATGAGTCAAAAACTACGACCGAATAATCGTAAGGAATCATGTGTTTTACTCAAAAATTACAACGATTAATACTGACTTAAAGTCTATAAACTCCTATCGTCGATTGAACTTCGTAAGAGTAAAAAACCGACTTATGAGTTACATCGTAAGGGGTCTAATAAAGGACTTTATCAATTATCACAAAATGTTCTTCAAAATATAAATCTTCACACCATTTACGTTTCACTTTGTCCAAAACAAACAAGTAAGTAAACAATTCAGTCCTGTAGTTCGGAAAACACAGGAACATGTCACGTAAACTTAGAGAAACTTCCCTGACAGATCGTAAGGGTCTTTAAAAAACTAATTAGTCTTTGTGAACACACACCCGTCACCCCTGTTAAACCCATGTACGACGACGACAAGAAAATCCACGTCGTAATAAAATCCGGGTAAAAAATGGGGGGACCTATGTAAGTTCAAAGAAAAGTCCAGAAAAGAAAAGTCCAGAAAAGAAAAGAGAATTGTGGTCCGTGGACCATACTTCTTCTGAAAATTATGATAAAAGGTCCAAACAAACCAAAATGGTAGTAACCCTTACGTGACGTTATGACTTGTGACAAAGACATTTACGTCTAAATCAAAATAAAGACTAGGACGTGAACTCAAATTTCAAGATAAAAGATACTATTACATAAAAAAAAAGTACCATAACGATAATAGAAGTTCCTAACAGTATTGGTGTAATTCGAAAATACAACATTTGAAAAATATTTTGAAACGTGTCACCGTGTATTAAGCATAAGTGTTACTTAATCTATGTATAAGGATTACTACGAAATGTAGAAAATTCAATTACAAAACTTATCCAGTCGCACTCTCGACATCGACTTCTTGATGAGTCATCATCTAGAACCACCAAAAAAAAAAAAAAAAAAAATTAAATTGGTCTTAAGAACCTATACCAGAGATGGAATATTTAAGACCCTCTATTTTGGACATCAGTAACCCCGTCAACCCACAAAAACACTTTGAGGGGGCTCTCATCCTGTCTTTTACCTAATAAAATAGTTCGATTTGTCGATTCGTATATAACGTATCGACATGAGAATAAGTTTCAGGGGTGGGGGTGGAGGGAGGTCGGTAATGGTTCTTTGAGGTGAACTGATAAAGTCTTCCAAGTATCTCTCTTCAGGAACCACCAGGTCACCAATCCTGAGGTGTGAAGTGACATCTCCTATGTCCAAGCCAGGGACCAGTCCTCAAGGGCGTAAGTTACACCGTATCGTTTTCTTTTTCATTATATTTAATTATGCCATAGTAAAGTGATAGAGTCTTGAAGACTTAAACCGTCTAAAAACATAGATCAGTCATTTGATCGATTGTTTATAGATAAAAATCCTAGAGAATTGATGGTCCTCGAACAGAACATACTTAGTTTTAGAGACATTTCGAAACAGAATACCTTTAATTCTATCTTTGATTAGGAGAAAACTCCTAACTCCAAATATAATATTATGAACAAAAATTTATGAAAATAAGTTGGTTTAAGGGTCAACACCCATTGTCTGTAAACAAAAGAAGGTCAAGAAAATAGGTAAACAAGTGACGATACACTAGGTTTGGGTCTACTGGGGGATCACGGTCTCTAACGTGCCTAGATATTTTGTCTGTCTCTATTCATTCATACATCATTAAACTCTTTTGTTGTATTTTTCACCGAAAAGAATTACTCAATCATAATATATGAAACGACATTCAACACCGTACTACGGTTCCTCTGAACTACGAATAAAGGCCATTCTACCATCAACTTTACACGTCTTCGATCAATGAATTTACACTAACCGAAAAACAACAACAACAAAAAATTAAATGATCCAATACAAAAGAAAAAGATTGTACAAGTCGTCAAACAGTGAAAATTCAAACTCCTTCTTTCCATAAAAAAAAACTGGGGTTAGTGTAAATTTTGCTCTTTTTATAACCATGACAACATTTTTAAACCAGATTTATAAAATATATAACTTAAGAAATACATGTTGAAATGGTAATATTAAAGGAATACAATATTAATTGCGAGTCATATGAACAAGTTAATCCATGTTATCCAATCGTTCTCTCACCTGTCTCTTTATGCGATACAACATCCCATTCTCCTAGACGTGTTATACCACGCGAATAAGTACCATGACGGTCGTGTACTCACGACGTACGCAATTCCGTGACATAATTGATTGTTTCCATTGACTACACCGTCAAAGACTTTTGACATGTGAATTGACGAACTAGAGAACAAATCGCACTTTCATATGGGTCGTCAGTAATAACGAACTCTCATAAAAACGTACCGTTTTGTCTCAAATATATCGTGGTCATTCTTTACTTTTAAAATCATAGAAAAAGTTTAATGATATCTTAAATTTAAAATTGAAAATTTTAACCATATAAAATTTGAAGTTATGAAATACCTTACACCACTGAATCAATTTTAAAACGGTTCTCTATTATTACATTCCCTATTTGTGAAAAAATTCGGAGTGATAGACATGATTTACAAGTAATGACTGTTCGTACGTAATCACAGTCGATATGAAACACCGATGGACATACGATTTACTTTGGAAACAAAATTTCACGACCGAAAGACTCTCCATAGGAACTCACTCCATTGGTGCTTAACCATCTCTTTCTTGAATTTCAATCTTTTTGCCAACTTGATACAAATCAAGAACCAAACTTTACTTCAATTATAAAAATCTCTCCAGTTTGACATTTATATTTAGTCAAGAGGATACAGGAAAATCTATAAGGAAAGAATTCCAATAGTGATATTAAAAACAAGACCATTCATCGGATACTGTACCATCATTATGTCCCTCTTTAACTATCGTAAAATAGTTATAATCACTAGAAGGAGTCATCATTTATAGGAATGAACACATACTTAATGGACAACTAGTAAAATTTGTTTCTACGGGGGTGAACATGAGGAATGATCAAAGTAGGTAGTCCAGAGTTCACCCCAAACAATTAACGGTTAGTGATGGGAAATTTTCATTGTCCACTAAAACTAATCGTGTATATTGAGTGTCGGGTGGAGGAGAACTTTTAATGACGAGAAAACAGTAGAAGAGGTCACAGAATTAGATGGACACGACTTCAGAGTTTCCGTAAAAGAAAATCCATTATAGGTCCCACTTCATTTAATAGTACTTCAGGTCCTAAGTCTATTTTTACAAACGAGTCAGACCGAAAGTACCCTCAAAGATATCTAGATGTCTATTCACGTGATAAGACTATTATCCAGGTACCGTTTAACATTTTTTTCCAATTGTAAACAACCTTACACATTAACAGTTTAAAGATTATCTGGTAATCCAGTCATCATCCTCTCTTTTTTCCAGAAACTAAAAACGATCGGATAGGTATACAAATAATTTCATAATGAAACTAATCCTGTGACATAACTTCGTATTCCCAGAACAAAGGATGTCACGAAACTCATGGTCACGAAAAAGAAGGAACAACCGAAATAGGATTAACATCGGTAACTTCTACTGAGGTGCTATTCAGATCTTCATTTTATGAGAAAGGATTGGAAAATTCATAATTCTTAATAAAATTTAAAAATTTATTGTAGAAAAAATAAATGTCCATGTTGTCTTATAGAGCCCTTACCTGAGTCTTCATACGGTACACTACGATGGAATTTCAGTCTTATTGGACGTAATATCGACCTTATTTGAAATTTAATGACAAGGAAAAAACTAAAAGAATAGGCCGACGAGGGGATAGTCTGGAGTAGAAAAAATTAAAATAAAAAACAAATGGAGGGAGGTAAGTAAGTGTACGAGTAGACTCTTCTGAATTCAAGAAGGTCGAAACCTGTTATTGACGAAAATCTTTGACATTTCATCAATGTTCTCTTGTCAACGGGTTCTAAGTCTTAAAAATTTTTTTTACCTCGTACACATAATACACCGGTTACAGAAGTGAGATTGAACCAATACTCTGATTTTGGTAAGGAGTGACGAGATTGTACGACTTCTTAGTAGACTCTCCCTCCCTCTACCTACGACTCAACAGTGTAGTTTCCTTCGTCGTAATAAGATCGTCGTAGGTAAGAACAAATTCGGAAGGTGGCAATCTCTAAACTCCAATGTACTATATGAAATACGAGTATTGACTATACCGACCTCTTAACCATAACTTAAATATCGTAGTCGTCTTGTCTTTTACACTACATAAAATACGTACAGTTATTTCCTTACTGGACAAGAACAAGATGTCTCTTACCTTTAACCTTCAGTTTGTGGGAAACATAAGGTTTTATCCCAGAGTTTTGTAAAACATTAAAAGTAAATTTAACAATCCTCCGAACCTCGATAATCAATTAGATAGAAGGTTATGTGACAAATTATATCGTGACTTATTTACTACGTTCAACAGTTACCTACTCACTAGTTGATTATCGAGACGATCATTAACTAAATAAAAAGAAGTTATTTCAACGTATTTGGTTACTCAATCGACGGACCTAATTAGTCATACCCTTTGTTAGAAAACATTTGCGTTTCGACAAAAAACATATATGACAACCCTAAACGGAGTAACAAACTGTAGTCTCTACTACATTTCAAGTTCTCTCACTTATAAAACGGTACAAGTCAATTTTCATACGTCAGACAATGTCCAACTGTGTAACCAACTGGACTAAATACGTCTTAAACGATAAGTCTATCACATCGAAATCATACGACGTATACTATGACCGTCGGACCCTCAAGTATCTACCTGAACCCTGGGTCGTCTAAACTTTGTACATATACCTCAAATTCTTTAAATAAAAGGTCCACGTTGGGGATAGATTGATTTAAAAAAGAAGTGGAACATGCGAACTGTCGACTTTTCTGGTATTGTACCCTCATTATTACCCAGTTTTAAATGTTTTATTTTATGACAAAACCACACCCTCAACAGTACTCCGATACAACTTCACTGACTGATACACCCTATAACTCAAAAAATTACCTAACTTATAGGTAATTTTACCTAAACAAGTCGGTAAATGTAATTACTCGTAAATTTACGTTGTCTATGG
This sequence comes from Capra ibex, assembly GCA_006410555.1. NCBI lineage: Eukaryota > Metazoa > Chordata > Mammalia > Artiodactyla > Bovidae > Capra > Capra ibex. Next base: position 1,015,529 of record SJYO01016727.1, read on the forward strand.
TAAAGTCCACTGAATTGTACTTACTTATTTTCAGTTACGATAACCTAATAAAAAACAAACTGTTCACGTTAGACACGGTGAATACATTGAAGACATCATTGTTCCCGTAATAGTAAGAAGTGGGATAGATTAAGACTGGGATATCAAAATAATAAAAAAGGATCAAAGAAACTAAACAGGTAACGAAAGAATACCAGGACATAAGTTGAAGATCGTGTAGACACTGAAAAGAGGTGAATGTGTATAAACGTGACGAATGTGAATACACGTTAGAATGAGGAACAGACGTGTGTCTACACCTTTCGATCTATATTTTATTTACAATTTCGAACTAAAAATATTTGTAAAATTATACATCAAACCTGTACTAAATAACTTAATTCCAAGAAATTTGACTTTCACTTTACGTACGGAAGGCTTTTACAAAACCGAAACAATTAAGACATTATTCGTAAAGTAACTCTTTATGGTTAGGTCAATATGGTAAAACGTTACTCACTTATAAAGTAAGATAGAAACGAAATTTTTATTGAGTTCCCATGTATAATATGACAATTTTGACACAACCTAAGTTTCATGTTTATTCATTCTATGGAGGAGTTCCATTCTTTGAAAAACCGAGATAAAAATCCTATTAATTGTTCTAAGGGAGTTTTATTATCGAAAATATCATCCGTATAGTAAAGAACTTTTGGTCGGTGCTTATTTTGTAAACAGTCTCGACCTAAGATGAACCGAAAGTTTAACTGGAAAAATCGATGTCTATTGGGAATTCAAAAATATCTCTACTGAAGGACTTCGATGACAGTATTACTAATTATCTACACAGGTCAAGAGACATAGAAACTGAACTACGAAAGATATAAAGGATACAGTGAAGATTCCCTTGTTCGGTATTTCCGAAGAGGTCCAAATTGTCTTGTCATTTTCATGGACCTTTTGGTTGTAAAAACTTACATACTTGTGACCTGAACTCTAGTAGACGTCACTTTGGAAGTTTTCTTAGGTTCTTAAACAGGAAAGGGGGTATATATGATTATCACGGTACATATCGTGACTTCACTAATAATTGTAATTTTTAACTAAAACCAAGAAGGACAAAGAATGTAGAAAATTACGTATTAAGTCAAAATTTAATACAACAAATAGAATTGGACACTCCTAATATCAGGTCAACTGCATTACTATTTTAATGTAAGATTCACTGAGTAAGGACCCGTTCAAACGTTACACTATTAGTCTAAATTTTCTTTGATGAACCGAAAGAACACACCCACATGAGTGTTAAAAAATTTTCATACTTGGTGTCAATTGACCACCAGAGTCCCCATCACTTTGTGAGTGAAAAAAAAAATTACCAAATCAACTGTATTAAGTCTATAACTGGTAGGACACAATCACTAAAACCTTCACTAGTCTAATCGGTACAAAACACAACCGCATTGTTTTGACAATTTACTAACAACGAATATCAAAATTCACTTAAACAGAGATAAAATACTCCTTGGGTCACGTTCAGTGATTTATAACAGATTATCACTGTAGTCGTATTGTGAACATTATCGATTCCAATTGACTCGAATTTCTTAACAATGGTAATTTCAGACACAAATTTCTGTGAGACCAGAACCATTAAGGTCGATTGTACTTTAAGTGTGAATTACAACACACACTCAAGACAAAACTTGAATGTCAACATTGTTTTTGACCAGATATTTCTTAAATCCTAAGAGTTTCTACTCGTTATAGTGATAGTAAACTCTTCAAGAAATTTTACCTTTACTATTTAGGGTGAGGTCCGGATGACTAAGCCTTTGCTTACTGTCACCGGACAAATTTCTTCGGTAATTTCACCAGAACCTTCCAGACAAGAAACGAGAGGGAACATTATCTGAAGTCGTCATTATGAAACTGGGATACTAATAAAATGAGAAGAAAGTACCAACATTCTTGTATGTACGGGTTCACAATTTAAAGATTGTATGAAGTATAAACTTAATACGGTATCCAACTAAATGTACAAATGAATTACATAATAATTGTAGGGTATTACTTGATTAAAATTCATCGTCAGAATTGTCTATCCTGAAATAAGATTCTTTACACTAAGTTGATTTTCGGTTCTTCACAAATTTTTCTCATTGGTCCACGATCAAAAGACGATTCACAACCGATCTATCTATCGACTTGTACCTAAACTCGGGACCAGTATGAGACCGACTTCGTTGAAAACCCTCTTACTCTCCCAACTTTCCATTCTACAGTGTAATTCCCATAAACCATAGAAGCGACTGAACTTGTCTATGATTTGTATGGCATTCCATTGTTAATTTTGAAAAACATGAGGGGACGACATTTCCTTTTTATTTACCATTTCAATAAACCTGGTCTTAAAACTTTCCACTGTCGGAGAGGGTGAGGACTTCATAAGATACAATTTTCTACTTTTTCAAGTGTTTTCCGATCCTTCGAACGACAACCGACAGGGGTGGGGATGGAGGTCCAAGGGTCATTTAGTGACAAAGTGTAGGAAAAGATGTTGGGACGATTGTTGAGTAAGGAAAGAACCGGAGTAAAACTTTTTTTAAGATTACTAAGACTATGTGTCACAAGGACTATCAACGAAATAATGTACCTTATACAATAAATTGTAAGGTAACAATTAAGAGAGAGGTCCAACACCTGCAAGACCTACTTTATTACACAAAAAATTCTCGGGAGAAATTAAAAAAAGACATAACATCTTTTACCAAAACACTTTATTGATGAAAAGTAAGAATGTATGATCACAGACTCGGAGACACATTTGAACCAAGGAACAAATGGGACAGTTTAAACTTATAATAGTTCATTCCGGTTTGTTACTTTATGAAACTATAGGGATCAACGAATTCTTGTCAATTTATAATGGTATACTAATGGTCGGTAACAAGAATTGTGAACACATCGAAGGATAAGTAGTAGGTGGAGTGAAAGATTTCTTACTACCTGAAAACATGTGTCTGTGTAAAGATGGAGAACCGGAGACGTTCACATTTGTAAAGTCAACGTAAACGGGGTTTGGATCCGTAGCAAAGAATTTGAACGTTTAATTTGTAGAGACAGTCAAGATGGATTTAAAAAAAAAGTCTTAGATGGACAAATGGTGTAAAGTGACGACGGTACTACCAGATATACCAGATTTAGATATAACAAAGAACTCAATAACGTTTTCGGATTCACCAGAGGGAAAAGTAAAACATCGTTAAATAGTAGGTACGTTGTGGTCCGTATAAGGAAAATTTCGTGTAACCCAGTGTAGTAGTGAAACGAGGTTTGGATTACAAAAGAGTAGAGTAATTCTTATTTCCGGTTTAGGATTTTCGTCAAATGTCCGACCTTCACTGAAAAGAGTGGTGAAGTAGGGATTATTGAAGGGGTGGTCGAAGGAGTCGAGTCAGTGTGTCCGGAGACGACTCCGAACTTGTGTCACCCGAAAAAGAATGGAGTTCTACAAACGGTAGTAAGAAGTGAAAATGGACCCTAATAGTTTCTATTTTATACCGAGAAAGAAGGAATTAGCAATCCAAAGTTTACAGTTGGATAGTCACTAAAAAGAGTTGATAAGATGTATTTTATGGTTGTCGTGACGGTGTCATCTCACGTGGTACCGTCACAATTCATTATTGGTGGGATTGTACCTCCGAAGGGGTTACCGAATCGTCCACTTCTTAGGTGGACGTTACGTCTTCTACACCCAAACTAGGGACCCAACCCTCCTATGGGACCTCTTCCTTTGATTGGGTTGATTATAACGGACTTTTACAAATACTTGTCTCCTCGGACCGTCCGATATTAACTACCTACGAAGAACTGAGAGTTCATAGAGTCACTCACCAACCTGTAAAGGTAAAGACAGTCATATCTACTAATGTGACTGGTTGAGAAATGCACTTTTTCGTTGATTTGTACGACTCCCCCTTCGTGAAAATTTTTTTTATTACAAGAATTAGAGTTCGGGTTTGGTTTAACTTTGGTCCTTGGGGTTTCTTCGTCCGATATTAGTCTTTGATCGATCGTAGAACTCTTGTGAACTTCTTAGTTTACTTCATATAAAATTAAAAGTACTGGGACCGTTTCGGGTCTTATGTAGGTTTCTCACCACAGTTAATCCTATTTGGGTTTATGTCTGTCTACTCAGACGTACAGAACTTAGAAGTAAGAAACACCGTCTTCTTATAAGAGAATCTTATACATTATTATCAAACTGAAACACTTTTAAACGTCGAGATTTAGAATGATGCACCTATCAGACTTTTGGATTCGTCTTGTAAAAAATTTCAACAAGGTTTAGTCGTTGGACCACGACCACCTTCATTTGTTTATGAGACATCCCTGAGTTATTATCGAGTGTCAATTTTTGGTCTTTTCTTTCGTGTTGTCTTGAACCATGACGTGGTACTCATCCTTGACTACACGTTTTCAAAGTCTGTAATTTTTGTAGTCTAGTATGTTTAACTTTCATTTTAAAAGAAGGAAAGGTCTACTGTCTTTTTAGTTATATTTAATAATCTCGATTATTAAGTCGTTTTAATATCCTATGTTTTAGTTGTGTTTAATCAACATAAAAAAAAGACTGACTCGACGCGTCGAACGTACTAGAGTCAAGGGGTTGATCCCCACCTTGGATCCGGAACCGTCGCTTTCGGACTTTAGGATTGGTAATTCGGTGGTCCTTTGGGTCAACATAAAGATGATATTCATCGTTACTTCTTAATGTTTTACTTTAATTATTTTATTAAGGTAAATATTGTCTCTTATTTTATGAATCCTTATTTAAATTGGTTCCTTCGTCGTTTTGAACATATGACGTTTGATGTTATATAAAGATTTTTTTAATTTCAGGATTTATTTACCTTTCTGTAGGTCACAAGTCCATATGTCCAGTTCTTCGTTGTTAATCTTGGTCTGTGCCTTGTTGGATGACTAAGTTTGAACCCTTTCCTCATGCATCCTGTTCCGACATATAACAATGGGACGAATAAATTGAATATACGTCTCGTGTAGTACGCTTTACGACTCGACCTATTTCGTGTTCGACCTTAGTTCTAGTTGTTCTCTTTATGATTGTTGGAACTATCCATACTATCCATACTTCTACTATTGTGAGATTACTGTCTTTCACTTCTACTTGATTTCTCGGAGAACTCCCACATTCTTCTTTCACTTTTCGACAAATTTTGAGTTGTAAATTATTTACTTCTAGTACCATAGACCAGGGTAGTGAAGTACCGTTTACCTTCCCCCCTTTCACCTTCGTCACTGTAAAATAAAAGAACCCGAGGTTTTGGTGACGTCTATCAACTGACGTCGGTACTTTAATTCTGTGAACGAGGAGCCTTCTTTTCGATACTGGTTGGATCTGTCGTATAATTTTTCGTCTCTGCAATGAAACGGCTGTTTCCAGTCAGATCAGTTTCGATACCAAAAAGGTCAGGAGTACATACCTACACTCTCAACCTCGTATTTCTTCCGACTCATGTCTTAACTACGAAAACTTAACACCACGACCTCTCCTGAGAACTCTCAGAGAACCCGTAGTTCTAGTTTGGTCAGTTAGGATATCCTTTAGTTGGGACTTATAAGTGACCTTCCTGACTACGACTTCGAGGTTTTGAAACCAGTGGACTACGCTTCTCGTCTGTGTAACCTTTTCTGTGACTACGACCCTTTCTAATTTCAGTTTTCCTCTTCCGTCTCCTACTTTACCAAACTGTCGTAGTGGTTGAGTTACGTGTACTTAAACTCGTTTGGGACCCTCTGTCACTTTCTGTCCCTTCGGACCGTACGACGTCAGGTCCCCCAATGTTTCTCAGTCTGTACTAAGTCGTTGATTTGTTGTTGTTGTAGAAACAAGTACCTAATATTCTAAACAATAACAATTCTACCGTTACTAGGGGTTTCGTTAGATGTTTAAGTTACGTTAGGGATAGTTTTGGGGTCACTAACAAAAATGTCTTTACCTTCTATGTTTTTTTAAGTATGTCTTAATGTTTCCTCATGTTTTTTTACACTTTTTTTTCTCCTGAGTATGAAGGATTAAAGTTTTAAATAATGTTTCGATGTCTTTAGTTTCGTCATACTATGATCGTACTTCTATTTGAATATCCTGACCTTATATTAACTCTTAAGTCTTTATTTGAGTATATGTAGAACACCAGTTGTCCTACGGTTCTGGTGAGTACCACTTATCAGAGTACTCCTTACTTCTCAGAGAAGTTGTTTACCACGACTCTGTTGACTTATAATTGTACATTTTTTTGTTTAAACCCGAGGATGGAATGTAATATATGTTTTTAATTGTTTTACCTAGTTTCAGGAATCACTTTCTGGATTTTAATGTATTTTGAGAACCTTGTTTTTTCCTTATGTGAAAAAAATCAAACCTAACTCGTTATTTAAGAATCTTTACTATGGTTTTCGTGTTCGTTACTTTTTCTTATCTATTTAACCTGAACGGGTTTTAAAATTTGAAGACACATAGTTTCATATGATAGTTTTATTTTTCTGTTGAATTTCCTATCCTCTTTCATAAACGTTTACTGTATAGACCATTCACAGATTATAGGTCTTATGTATTTCTTAGGAATTTTGAGTTGGTTTTCCATTCATTAGGTTATATTTTTACCCGTTTTCTAAACTTATCTTCTCAAGAGGTTTGTTTTCACCGGTCGTTTACACATTTTCTACGAGTTGTAGTAACCAATAATCTCTTTACGTTTAGTTTTGGTATTAGTCCATGGTGAAGTGTGACCCTATCGATATTGAAAAATTTATACCTTTTAATCACAAGAACTCCTAAACCTCTGAGACCTCGGTAAACATGTAACGACCACCCTTACATTCTACTATCTCGAAGATACCTTTCGTCAAACGATTAAAGATTTTTTTAATTTGTGTCTTATTGGTATACTGGATCGTTAAGGTGAGGTTTATATATGGGTTTTCTTAATTTTTGTATAAGTTTATTTATAAATATGTACTTACAAGTGTCGTAATAAGTGTTATCAGTTTCTACCTTTGTTGCCTACTTACTTATCTGTTTGACACTATATTGGTAGGTCACTGTAATAAGTCGGTATTTTTCCTCACAACACGACTATGTACAATGTTGTATCCACTTAGTATTTTTGTACAGTGATTTACTTTCTTCGGTCTGTATTTTCCTTTATATAACATACTAATATAAAGATACTTATAGATCTTATCAATTTAAATAATTATTTAGACTGTTTTCAGTCTAAATACACACGGTGCCTACCCCCACCCCCAGTACCTTTTCTTACTCCTGACTGACGAATTACCCATACTCCAGAGGGAACACTTACTATTTTCATGTCATGGAACCTTGAATCTCCACTACTAACATGTGGTAACACTTGTGTGATTTACGGTGACTTAATATGTAAAAATTTATCAATTAGAGTCCAATATACTTAAAGGACAGTTTTATTAGTCGGTGTTTTTCGTCTTCGGTTGTGAGTACATTATGAAAAATCCACGGTTCTTGACAAGACTTAAGAATTGAAGATTAAGAGTAATGTTCGTATATGAATAATGAATGTGTACAAATAATAGTTGTTTAAATATATGAATAATTGTTTGTATAAGAATGTACTAATAGAGACGAAATGTCTACTCCTTTGACTTCTTGTTTCTCCTATTTACTGAATGGGTTCCAATTACCGTCTTCGATCCTAAATTCAGGTCCATTACTTTAAGGTCAGAAAGGAGAATTGGTAACACGGTCTTTATTTTCAAAGTTTGTACTTATTTCTCGCTCTCTGATATTTTTTACTGTTTAGTATAAACTTTTTATTGGTTTTCGTCATGAAGGTCTTTAAAAATTTTTATTTCATTGACTTTAAAGTAGACACTGGAACGTCGGAACCGGTCCACTATTTGAAAAACGTCAGGGGAACTGTACCTTTAGTTTCTAGGATGTACCAAACGAAAAACACCGGACCTCCCAATGTGTGGTCTTGTCGGACCTCCCGACACATATCGGGTGGATGTCAGGTCCCCAGGTATGTCTCGACGGTAAAGGAGACGTTTATTTCACACACACACACGACCCCATCTAACTGACTTCTCATTTTTACCTTCTAAACAGTTGTTACCTTTGTCTTCTATCACATTATAATTGAAGTTATACGACTCTTCTTTATAAATAGTGGGATCTTAAGATATGGTTCCTTTTATAGGAAGTTCTTATTCCCACTCATTGTATCTATTCAGACTTTTTGTCACAACTAGTTTTCTTTAATTTTTTTTTCTTTTTGTCACACACTAAGATAGACGTACTGTAGGTTCTTCTGTGTTTTAATTTGCTACCGAGATCTTTACCTCGTCGGTAGTGGACCTTACCCTTCTTAAACCTCTGTTCGTGTTCTCTTGAAAGATCTTACTTTACAAGACATAGAATTAGTCCCACACTAATGTGTTCATACATACAAACGGTTTTGAGTGACTTGACACGTGACACTACCAATTAAAATACGCCGTATCCTACGGGTCCATTGACCAATTTGTAATATAGACCCATTAAACTACTCCCAGAAACGTTTTCGTTAGTCGTAAACTTAGACATCTGAGTCATTTAGTCTGACAGGAGGGACTTGACTTGACTGTAGTAGGTTAAGTAACTCCCGGATTCGTTTTGTTTCTTTTTCTTTATTAGACGAGAGACTGATTGATGTGTTCAATCTTGTACCCACAAGAAGGTCTCGACAAACTATATGTTTGTAGGAAATACTTTTCTAACCCTCTTTTTTTTAGTTCACGGTGATAAGTGTTATATAAGTCTTTATAGTCTCTTAATAGTAGGTTATAAGGTTTTGTTTAAACCATACACTTAGAAAAGTGACGTTTTAAATACTTTAACTTATATCTAGTTTCGACTCTACCCACTCCTTGAAGGGACCCCCAGGTCACTGATTCTAAGGTCTGAGGGTTACGTCCCCCGAGTCTAAGTCAGGGATCAACCCCTTGGTCTAGAACACGCCACGTACGATGATTCTGGACCGTGTCAGTTTATTTATTTCATTTATAAAAAATGTTTCACTCTATGCGACATTCATATTTTAAATGCTATCTAAGACTTCAGACTCACACTTTTTTCTTACATTTTATGAGTTATTAGTGTCGTATAACTTATGCAATTTTATTATAAAATGACATAATCAAATATATTCTAATACTTTTACAGTGGACAAAGGAAAAATGAAAATTTTTTGTAAATGTAAATAAAAACTGACGCGACCCAGAAACGCCGACACGTATCCGAAATCGACACCGCTCGTCCCCGATGAGAGACCACGCCACGCGCCCGAAGAGAAACGTCACCGAAGAAAACAACGGCTCGTGTCCGAAATCCATGTACGCGAAACCATCGACACCGAGAACGCGAGGTCTGAGGTCCGAGTCATCAACACCGTGTGCTCGAATCAACGGAGCACGGTACATCCTAGAAGAGCCTGGTCCCTAGTTTGGTCACAGGGGACGCAACGTTCCGTCTAAGAATTGGAGACCTGGTGGTCCCTTCGAGAGAAAAATGAAAAATTTTACACTGATGATCTATAAAAAATTAACCCGAAGGGACCACCGAGTCTCCAATTTCGCAGACGGACGTTGCGCCCTCTACTCTGGACCCAAGCCAGGGACGCAGCCCTTCTAAGGGACCTCTTCCTTTACCGTTGGGTGAGGTCATAAGAACGGACCTCTTAGGGTACCCGCCTCCTCAGACCACCCGATGTCAGGTGCCCCAGCGTTTCTCAACCTAAGGTCTATAAAAAAATTAATGAAACCCAATAATGTGTTATAAATATAGCCTGACGAGACCTACAGAGTAAAAATAGCCTGTCGGGATTTTACTAACTTATCGGATTACTTATATTTAACTCTCTCTTATGACAGAAATGGACTCATAGGATCGTCAGCCACTGACTCCGTATGGAATTAATGAGTAGAAAATTTTACATAAATAAATAAAAACACTCCATATCAGGACCTTATCACTCTCACATCCGTTTTCCTTAATTCTGTCTCCTTCTTCCTTTTTGGGGAAACCCATTAACGACCCCTTCGGACTAGGGTACAAGACACCGAACCACGGAGTGACCTCTAATGTTTGCTACTGTCTTCGGTCGTAGAGGTTCCCTGACTAACCAAATCCGGAACCTAGGATCCCGCTGATTCCTAGAACAGTACCACCCAACAGAACAGAGACAACCCAATACCATGGACATTAAAGGGTAACTATAAATTGTCACCTGTACCTTTATCATTCTCTACAAGGTCACGGAGAGGATCCAAGACAAGAGTGACCCAACATCGTTGAGATCGAAGTAAACTATTAGTCAAGTAATGGGGTCAGTCATGTAATCGAGTAAGAAATGGACGAACAAGTGATCTTGTTCTTTGGGGTTCACTGAGGTGTCATAATCAGTGTTGAAGGTTTACCCACCTTCGGACGTAGGAAGAGGTTGGGACGTAGGTTCTGAAGACTGGATTGTCTCAGTTGTCAAAGTCCTTGTCCTCTTTATTTAAGGTAATCACTCAGTGACTGTCACTACTACTCTCTCGGATGGAGACGAAAATGTAGGACCAAAAATATGGACACCTAAGATCAAGACCCCTCTGTCGTGGTATGTAACTGGTAAAACAGTAACAAGTCAGTGATTCAACACAGGCTGAGAAAACGCTGGGGTACCTGACATCGGGTGGTCCGAGGAAACAGGTACCCTAAGAGGTCCGTTCTTACGACCTCACCCAGCGGTAGAGGAAGAGGTCTCCTAGAAAGGTTACGTCCCCAGCTTAGCACAGAGGACGTAACCACCCGCCCAAGAAATGGTGACTCGGTCGTCCCTTCGTATGACTGGTATCAAGTCACGTATAGGGTGTAGGATTTCATTTCACGATGTTGGAGTACTCCACGACAGACAGGAGTCCGACTTTGACGGTGTCCGGTAAGGTGACAAAAAACAATCAAAGACTCTCCTTCAACAGACGAGGACACTATCCCATGAACCATTTTATTCACTAAGAGTTCCAGCACTCAAGTGGACGGGCAGAAGTGTAGAGGAAAATGAGTCCATACGGACAAAAGATTCCGTTACGACGTCCCTATAGTAAAATTCTCCATTTATTAAGACATTTCAGAGTCTACCATAATCACCTTTATGACGTCAGTCAATTCCGTCTTGTATATGTCTTAGGTACAATTAAGGTCATGTAGTTAAACTACGGGGTTAGTTCCTCCAGGTTACATTAATTACACGGTTGTCCACCGACGAACCAAGATGATTCCTTGTCATGGGAATAGATCCCGAGTCTTAATCAGAGACGATGGGCCACCAACCCGTTAGTCTTCTCTGTCATTCTATAGGAACCACTCTCTTTCGGGTCTAACAACCCAAGTACGTATCGGAAGTAGAGACAATGTTCCCGGTCAGAGAAGTACTCGGGTTATAGTTCATGTCTTTGTCACTTGTCTCTCCGGTCGATTTGAAGTATCCTGACAGAAAGACACATGGATCAACAGTTCTCGGGCGAGACGTGTGTAAGAGAACACTTACAGTCCCAGGTACATATATAATAGATGGGTCTGGAGGTGTAGGAGACATAAGATCAAAATAAAAGAATTCCGGTACTACTTGGTTTGTTCTGAAAACCGATACGGGTTTACAGTCATATATTGATACGGAGTTTGGTGGAGAGGAAAGTGTGCTTCACTTTTTATTTGTACCTCAAGTGTTCAGACACGTGACCCGTCTAAAGGGAAGTGGTCACAGTAAGTCCCGGTGAGGATTCATCCTGACATTCACCGTCGTCAGGAAAAGACCGGTCGAGATTGTGTATGACGTAGTCGGGTCCATTCATAGTCCGGATAGTCAGTCCGTATTCCTTGGTGGGTACTCCAGTAATCACAGTAGTAGTCACGTTCGGTACATTAAAGACAAAACTCAGACCTACATAGTGAAGATGTGTGTCACCTTGTGACGTCGGGATGGGTCGAAATACCGAACCAACTAAATAACTGATACGGTTTCGGAAACTGACACACTTAGTGTTATTTGACCTTTTAAGACTTTCTCTGCCCTCATGGTCTGGTGGACTGGACGGAGAATTCTTTGGACATACGTCCAGTCCTTCGTTGCCAAGTTTACCTGTACCTTGTTGTCTGACCAAGGTTTATCCTTTTCCTCATATAGTTCCGACATATAACAGTCGGACGAATAAATTGAAGATACGTCTCATGTAGTACTCTTTACGACCCGACGTCCTTCGTCTTCGACCTTAGTTCTAACGGTCCTCTTTATAGTTATTGGAGTCTATACGTCTACTGTGGTGGGAATACCGTCTTTCACTCCTTGAATTCTCGAAGAACTACATTCACTTTCTCCTCTCACTTTTTCAACCGAATTTCGAGTTGTAAGTCTTTTACTTCTAGTACCGTAGGCCAGGGTAGGGAAGTACCGTTTATCTACCCCTTTGTCACCTTTGTCACAGTCTGACGTAAAAAGACCCGAGGTTGTAGTGACGTCTACCACTGACGTCGGTACTTTAATTTTCTGCGAATGAGGAACCTTCCTTTCAATACTGGTTGGATCTGTCTTTTAATACTGGTTGGATCTGTCTTTTAATACTGGTTGGATCTGGCCGCGTGATTCGCGCCCACTCTCCTCGATGGGGTGTAGACTCCAGTCCCCGTCCCGGCTCTCACGGTCCGACGCTGCCGCGTCTTTGTCGGCTCTCCTCGATGGGGCGCAGGCTCCGGTTCCCGCCGGTCCTCCTCGGTGGGGTACAGGCTCCAGTCCCCGCCGCCGGCCCTCCTCGTTGGCGTGCAGGTTCCTCGACACCGACACGCCCACGTCCTCCCGGATCTCCTCGATAGGGTGCAACTTTCAGTCCTTCCCCTCACCACTCTTCTATGGAAAGTAGGTTCCATTCCTCGTCGGTGACGCGAAACGACCTCGTCGACACTTCTCTATGGGGTTCGGGTTCCATTCTCTTTGGGTTCATTCTACCATCCACAACGTTCTCCCGTAGTCTCCCGTCTGTGTGACTTTGCTATGAGTGTCTTTTGATCAGTTAGATTAGTGTCATCCCGGTGTCAAGTCAAGTTAACGAGTCAACACAGGCTGAGAAACTTTGGGGTACTTAGTGTCGTACGGTCCGGAGGGACAGGTAGTGGTTGGGGCCTCAAGTGAGTCTGAGTGTAGGTAACTCAGTCACTACGGTGGGTCGGTAGAGTAGGAGACAGTAGGGGAAGATGAGGACGGGGGTTAGGGAGGGTCGTAGTCTCAGAAAAGGTTACTCAGTTGAGAAGTGTACTCCACCGGTTTCATGACCTCTAAGTCGAAATCGTAGTAAGGAAGGTTTCTTTAGGGTCCCGACTGAGGAAGTCTTACCTGACCAACCTAGAGGAACGTCAGGTTCCCTGAGAGTTCTCAGAAGAGGTTGTGGTGTCAAGTTTTCGTAGTTAAGAAGTCGTGAGTCTGAAGAAGTTTCAGGTTGAGAGTGTAGGTATGTACTGGTGTCCTTTTTGGTATCGGAACTGATCTGCCTGGAATCAGCCGTTTCATTACAGAGACGAAAAATTATACGACAGATCCAACTAGTATTGAAGAGAAGGTTCCTCATTCGCAGAAAATTAAAGTACCCACGTCAGTGGTAGACGTCACTAAAACCTCGGGGGGTTTTTATTTCAGACTGTGACAAAGGTGACAAAGGGGTTGATAAAGGGTACTTCACTACCCTGGCCTACGGTACTAGAAGCAAAAGACTTACAACTCGAAATTCGGTTGAAAAAGTGAGAGGAGAAAGTGAAAGTAGTTCTCCGAAAACTCAAGGAGTAGTGAAAGACGGTATTCCCACCACAGTAGACGTATATACTCCAATAACTATAAAGAGGACCGTTAGAACTAAGGTCGAACACGAAGAAGGTCGGGTCACAAAGAGTACTACATGAGACGTATCTTCAATTTATTCGTCCGACTGTTATATGTCGGAACTGTATAAGGAAAAGGATAAACCTTGGTCAGACAACAAGGTACAGGTCAAGATTGACAACGAAGGACTGGACGTATGTCTAAAGAGTTCTCCGTCCAGTCCATCAGACCATACACGTAGAGAAAGTCTTAAAAGGTCTCAAATAACACTAGGTGTGTCAGTTTCCGAAACCGTATCAGTTATTTCGTCTTTATCTACAAAAAGACCTTGAGAGAACGAAAAAGGTACTAGGTTACCTACGACCGTTAAACTAGAGACCAAGGAGACGGAAAAGATTTTGGTCGTAAAAGATTGAGTTACTTTGATTCGGTACGGGCGCCCCGTTGGGTTCTGTCCGTGCAGTACCACCTCTCCCGACTGTCTTACACCAGGTGACCTCTTCCCTTACCGTTTGGTGAAGTCATAAGAACGGAACACTTGGGGTACTTGTCATGCTTTTCCGTTTAACCATCCTATGACTTTCTCCTTGTGGGGTCCAGTCATTCACGGGTTGTGCGATGACCTCTAGTCACCTCTTTATTGAGGTCTTTCTTCTTCCCTACCTCGGTTTCGTTTTTGTTATGGGTCGACATCTACACTGACCACTATCTTCGTTCCAGACTACGACATTTCTCGTTATAACGTATCCTTGGACCTTACAGTCCAGGTACTTAGTTCCGTTTAACCTTCACCAGTTTGTTCTCTACCGTTCTCACTTACAGTTGTCAGATCCTTAGTCGCTTGATTTTACCTGAACTTACCCACTTAAATTGAGTCTACTGGTAATATAGATGATAACACCCGTCCTTAGGGAGTCATCTTTACCTCATCGGTGGTACCAGTTGTTTTCTCAGGTTTTACGTCATGAACCTACGTTAGAGTTTTTGTTGTCTTACTAGAGACAAGGAAAGGTTCCGTTTGGTAAGTTATAGTGTCATTAGGTTCAGTTACGGGGTTGGTCATTGGGACTTCTTCGACTTCGACTTGCCAAGATACTTCTGGATGTTCTAGAAAATCTTCACTGTGGGGGTTTTCTACAGGAAAAGTAATATCCCTTGACCTTACGTTTTCGTCCTTGAGTTCTTTGTGGACCTCATTGTCCGTTTAAACCGGAACCTTACACCTACTTCGTCCCGTTTCTGATTGTCTCAAAACGGTTCATTTACGTGGTCAATATCATTTGTGGGAGAAGCTTGTTGTGTTCTCTTCTGAGATGTGTACCTGTAGTGGTCTACCAGTTGTGGATTTAGTCTGACTAATATAAGAAACGTCGGTTTCAACCTCTTCGAGATATGTCAGTTGTTTTTGTTCTGGTCTTCGACTGACACCGATTCTAGTACTTTTGGCGATCTGGTAAGTCCATACTGAATTTAGTTTAGGGAATGTTAATATATCACCTTCACTCTTTATCTAAATTCCCGGATCTAGACTATTCTCACGGACTACTTGATGCCTTACTCCAAACACTGTACCATGTCCTCTGTCCCTAGTTCTGGTAGGGGTACCTTTTCTTTACGTTTTTCCGTTTTACCGACAGACCCCTCCGAAATGTTTATCGACGTTTTTCTTCTCTCCACTTTTCGTTTCCTCTTTTCCTTTCTATATTCGTAGAATTACGTCTCAAGGTTTCTTATCGTTCTTCTCTATTCTTTCGGAAGAAGTCACTAGTTACGTTTCTTTATCTCCTTTTCTTGTCTTACCCTTTCTGTTCTCTAGAGAAGTTCTTTTAGTCTCTATGGTTCCCTTGTAAAGTACGTTTCTACCCGTGTTATTTCCTGTCTTTACCATCCCTGGATTGTCTTCGTCTTCTATAATTCTTCTCCACCGTTCTTATGTGTGTTCTTGACATGTTTTTTCTAGAAGTACTGGGTCTATTAGTGCTACCACACTAGTAAGTGGATCTGGGTCTATAGGACCTTACCCTTCAGTTCACCCGGAATCCTTCGTAGTGATGTTTGTTTCGATCACCTCCACTACCTTAAGGTCAACTCGATAAAGTTTAGGACTTTCTACTACGACACTTTCACGACGTGAGTTATACGGTCGTTTAAACCTTTTGAGTCGTCACCGGTGTCCTGACCTTTTCAGGCAAAAGTAAGGTTAGGGTTTCTTTCCGTTACGGTTTCTTACGAGTTTGCTGGCGTGTCAACGTGAGTAGAGTGCACGATCATTTCATTACGAGTTTTAAGAGGTTCGGTCCGAAGTCGTTATACACTTGGTACTTGAAGGACTACAAGTTCGACCAAAATCTTTTCCGTCTCCTTGGTCTCTAGTTCAACGGTCGTAGGTAACCTAGTAACGTTTTCGTTCTCTCAAGGTCTTTTTGTAGATAAAGACGAAATGACTGAAACGGTTTCGGAAACTGACACACCTAGTGTTATTTGAGACCTTTTAAGACTTTCTCTACGTGTATGGTCTGGTGGACTGGACGGAGAACTTTTTAGTCCTTCGTTGTCAATCTTGACCTGTACCTTGTTGTCTGACCAAGGTTTATCCTTTTCCTCATGCAGTCGGACGAATAAATTGAAGATACGTCTCATGTAGTACTCTTTGCGAACCGACCTTCTTCGTGTTCGACCTTAGTTCTAACGGTCCTCTTTATCGTTATTGGAGTATATACGTCTACTGTGGTGGGAATACCGTCTTTCACTGCTCCTTGATTTTTCGGAGAACTACTTTCACTTTCTCCTCTCACTTTTTCAACCGAATTTCGAGTTGTAAGTCTTTTGCTTCTAATACCGTAGACCAGGGTAGTGAAGTACCCTTTATCTACCCCTTTGTCACCTTTGTCACAGTCTGAAATAAAAACCCCCCGAGGTTTTAGTGACGTCTACCACTGACGTCGGTACTTTAATTTTCTACGAATGAGGAACCTTCTTTTCAATACTAGTTGGATCTATCGTATAATTTTTCGTCTCTGTAATGAAACGGCTGATTCCAGGTAGATCAGTTCCGATACCAAAAAGGACACCAGTACATACCTACACTCTCAACCTGACACTTCTTCCGACTCACGGTTTCTTAACTACGAAAACTTGACACCACAACCTCTTCTCAGAACTCTCAGAGAATCTGACGTTCCTCTAGGTTGGTCAGGTAAGACTTCCTCAGTCGGGACCCTAAAGAAACCTTCCTTACTACGATTTCGACTTTGAGGTCATGAAGCCGGTGGAGTACGCTTTACGCTTCTCAACTGAGTAACCTTTTCTGAGACTACGACCCTCCCTAACCCCCGTCCTCATCTTCCCCTACTGTCTCCTACTCTACCGCCCTACTGTCTCCTACTCTACCGACCTACCGTAGTGACTGAACTACCTACACTCAGACTCACTTGAGGTCCTCAACCACTACCTGTCCCTCCGGACCGCACGACCCTAAGAACCCCAGCGTTTCTCAGCTTGTGTTGACACGCTGACTTGACTTGACTTGACTCTGTCGTATAATTTTTCGTGTCTGTAATGAAACGGTTGTTTCCAGGCAGATCAGTTCCGATACCAAAAAGGTCATCAGTACATACCTACACTCTCAACCTGACATTTCTTTCGTCTCGTGACTTCTTAACTACGAAAACTATACACCACAACCTCTTCTGAGAACCCTCAGGGAACCTAACGTTCCTCTAGGTTGGTCAGGTAGGATTTCCTCTAGTCAGGACCCACCAGTAACCTTCCTGACTACGACTTCGAATTTGAGGTTATGAAACCGGTGGACTACGCTTCTCGACTAAGTAAACTTTTCTGGGACTAGGACCCTTTCTAACTCCCGTCCTCCTCTTCCCCTGCTGTCTCCTACTCTACCAACCTACCGTAGTGACTGAGTTACCTGTACCCAAACCCACCTGAGGCCCTCAGCCATTACCTATCCCTTCGGACCGCACGACACCAAGTACCCCAGTGTTTCTCAGCCTGTGCTGACTCACTGACTTGACTTGAGTAGACTTTTAGGAGTCCAGTCCGACGTCTCAGTAAACCACATGATACCAGTCTACAAACCAGAGATAATTCTAGGTCGTCATGTCGACGTGGATAAAAAAGGTTGCTCTAGTCAAGAAATACCACTTCATATGTCGGAACGAGGTCTTATATTCACAGATGTGACACTGAGAAGATGATCTCGAACGGGGTTTGAGTTATATAGGAGGTACCTATCGAGATGGTGATAGTGTGGATTACCTGGTGTTCAATATTCATACCAAAAAGTCCGTACGGGTGTCCGTTAATGTTTCTGAAATGAACTGCCCAAAGTACTCCCTTTCCACAGGAGGGGTTGATCTGAACCATATGTCAGTGTCACTCCTGGATAATAACGGGGAGACTGACAAATACGAGGAGCATATAAATGTCTGGATCAAAGTCACTGAAGGAAGGATCAAGAGAAATAGACTCCGGAATCGGCCTCCAGAACAAGTCCACTGACACGATTATAGAGGAATAACCCCTCCTCTTCACCCTTTGGAACTTCCATAAATAAGGATGAGTTTGAGTCATGGGTCGTTAAAAGGCGAGGATCGGGAAGGGGGAGAGAGGGGAGGGGATAAGTCCCGGGTATTTTGTGGGTCACGGAAAACAAGTCCCGAGGGAGATACACTCTGTTGGCGGTGTAGACACGACTAGGTGGACTGGGAGCTGACCATACGGTAAAATACCTCCTTACTCCGTCCTCACTCAGCCGTAGAAGAGGTCCAAATCGGGGAACGTATATTCAGTAATTGTCGAAGACAATGAAAGTCGGTCCGGGGAACGAAATTAGCCGACAAGACTGCGGATTGCCGAGTCAAGAGGATCAAGTCGACTCAGGGAGTATCCCATCGCCATTAGGAGGTTGAAACAATAAGAAGTTATGACACACTCAATAAGACCCAGAAAGTGGAGAGAATATTCTAAATCTTAGCCAGACAGTCTTAGGAGTTCTATTGACCGACCCTAAACCTAACCCTAGTGTAACTGATATCTAGTACAACCCTTCTTGACTGTAGAACTGTTATAACTCAGAAGGATAAGTACTTGTACCTCGTAGAGAGGTGAATAAATCAAGGAGAAACTAATAAAAGTGGTCTCAAAACATCAAAAGGAGTATATCTAAAATGTGTAAAAACAATATAAATATGAATTCACAAAGAATTAAAAACTCCTTAAACAAAAATTATGAATAAAAACAAACCAACGTGACCCAGTATTAACGTCGTGCACCCTAAAAATCGACACCGTTTTTTTTGAGAAGTCGTTCAATACATTTGAGAATCAACGTTGTACACCCTAGATCAAGGGACTGGTCCCTAACTTGGTTCTGGAGGACGAAACCTCGTTCCTCAGAATCGGTGACCTGGGGGTCCCTCCAGGGTATGAATTGATAAAATAAAACTCCCCACGATTACATTTATCACAATGTAAAATTTAAAGTTTAAGGATAACAAGGAACAACCATAGATCCTTTTACTATCTGAAAACGTATAATATAGGATATTGGAACTATAACATAGGTTATAGGAACATATAGGACATTGGAACGATAGTCTCTTCCGTTACCGTGGGGTGAGGTCCTGAGAACGGACCTTCCGACGTCAGGTACCCCACCGACTCCCAGCCTGTGCTACGCGCTGAAGTGAAAGTAAAAAGTGAAAGTACGTAACCTCTTCCTTTACCGTTGGGTGAGGTCACAAGAACGGACCTCTTAGGGTCCCTGCCCCCTCGGACCACCCGACGGCAGATACCCCAGTGTGTCTCAGTCTGTGCTGACTTCACTGAATCGTCGTCGTCGTCGTTGGAACGATGTGTAGCGAATAAATAATAAAGGTCAAAACAATAACAATAACTAAAAGATGTGTCCGTTAGTACAGTAGGTGGTTCTATCAAAATATAGAAGGATCTGACATATGATAAATAAAGGAAAAGAAAAGACTAATGTAATCAATACTGAAGGTTATACTTCACCCTTTCCTCACTGTTCTTCTCAGTAAGAACGGAATAAGGATTAGATTCGTCTTTTTGAAGATCAAAGAGTACTAAATCATATTACAATCAAGAAACACTTACAATAAATAGTTCTACTTATGCAAGGGAAATAAGGATTACACACATCTCAAAAATAGTACTTACCAAAACGTAAAACAGTTCAATAGAGAAAAAAAACTAGATAACTATTCTAAGACATTAAAAATAAAAAATTGGATAATGACATTACTTAATGTAATTAACTAACTTGCGACTCGGTCGGTACGTATGGGTCTCATTTAGGACGAACAAATACCACACACATACATATATATATATATATATATGTATGTGTGTGAAATTTTTATATAACAATCCGAGACCAACGATTACAAAACAATCCCTACGAAAGTAAATACAAGTACTCTCTATGACCAGACATCAAGAGAAATGACATTTCAGAGACAGACCACAACCATAATCCGGTACGACCGGATTATAAAATTTAAGAACAGGACTGTTGACTTGTAAGGACGATATGTACTCAGAGCAAGTTCCCGAACGAGACAAAAACGGAACATTAAAAAAACAACTTTCCGTATGTACTACATACCCCACTTTCCTTGTCACCGTTTCTCCGGAAGTCACTAAATCGCCCTCCCGTACTCCTCTCTCCTTCGGATATCTCCTTCGAAAAATATCAGGACACTAATCCGGAATCAGAAAATCACTTGAACTCGGGACCCGACACTTAAAGGATTCACAAAGAGCACAAAAAAATGTCGGGGAATCGATCCCGTTTTTCCGATCCCCATAAAGGGAAGAAGACACAATTCGAGACTATTTTGAGGTAGTCCATTCCGAGACTATTTTATTAAAGAGAACTCCATCGGAGTCTTACGAAGTGCATAAAGTGTTCAAGGAAAGGGGACAGGGGGACGACCTTCAAACTCCCTTTATGGGCTCTTAGAAGTTACACTGTTGACTATCAAGACCTTTGTTTTGTGTTTTAGGATCCTCTGGGTGTTTCCGACTCAAGGACACCTCAAAAATTTGAGAGTCTAAAAAGGTGTGACTCGGAGGTTCTTGAGTCATTAATCTCAAATCTAAAAGGAAGGGATCACGACGAAAAGTGTCTCAAAAGATGAGTACCCAAAGACGAGACCATTCAACACTAAGAGACATTTGTGGACAGAAAAAGAGGTTAAAACCCCCGTCGTCAAACGGGATTTCAGAGACTGTCTAGATTGTTTTCGACCACTAAAAGTCAAACAAGTCGAAAAATGAACAAAAATTCCTATGTCACTACTGAAAATTCGAGGACTGTACTATTTTGTCATTGACTTTCAGAAAATACAGAAACTGGGTACCTATATATCATACACACACACACACATATATATATATATATATACCTCGTTAAAATATAATTTAGTTTTGACTTATCTTTTATGTCTGTAGGGTATATGCGGGACGGGGGTATGTACGTGTCGGATGGGGTAATAGTTGTAGGGGGTGATCTTACCATGTAAATAATAGTAGGTACTTGGCTCGAACTGTGTAATAATAGTGGGTTTCAGATTTCGAATGTAATCAAAATGCCAAGTGAGTACCACCACATGTAATATACTTAAACCTAGTTACACAAAAGTTTCACTTCATTAGGATTACTACAGTATAAACACAGAACCCGACTTTCCTCCTTACGATTCAGAGATAAGAACAAAAAATTTATCTACGGGATTTTACGAACATTATCTTATTGTTATATAGGTTTGTATAAGTGTCCCTACTCTACCTAAAAGGAAACTGAACCGAATTACCCGAAAGACCCTAAATGTTTGTTTTTGTTTGTGGGGAAACGGTGGGAACGACGGTCGTCAGAACAATAGTCAAGACTTGTCTGATCCCGACCGGTAAATTACAGTACTTAGTCCCTTATATTAAACTCAAATCTCGAGGCAAGGATAATCTTCATTTTTACGAAGACCTCACTTCTTCGGAAACTCGGTCGGTCTCGAAAAGGGGGAATTGTAGTTGCCCGGGGCGACGTTCCTCTACTCTCGACCCTTTCCACTCAAACCCAGGAAAGACTGGTAGACTGTCCAGTGGACTGAAGAAACCTGGAACAAGGGAGTCGACATTTCGGTCTCCGAACCCGACCTATTAGGTTTACAGGGATTTTCGGTTCTACGATCCGAAAACTTTTGTGACTGACATTTTTTTATTTTATGGCAGGACACAGATGTCTTAGTCCGTTGAGGTTCCGGTAGTATTCCGTTTTGTTTCCAACCTAAACTACCTCTTGAAGAGAAGTTTCTGAAAACGAATTTATATCCCTATTCCGTCTATTGTAGTTGTGTCAGTATACAGTCAGATAAAATACGTTACACTTTAAGGAAGAATTGAAGGGTCTAGTGTCAATGTAGGTCAACGTTTTAACCCTGAGTCCCTTTGACGTGGCGGTACTCTGAACTGTATTTGGACACCATAAAAACCCCATAGAACCGTAAGGATCCTGTCGGTTTATACAATTGAGTAACATACGACTAGTGTTGGGCCTCTTTTCTCATGACAGAGGTAAAAACTCAAGTTTCTTCTCCCCATAATCTTTAAAGCACCGAACGGACTCAGGGTGTCGATCACTCGCTGTCTCCTAAAATTTAAACGGACACGTAAAATCAAGTCCAAAGGGCTTGCAGTCCTTGGAGGAGACGCACTGAAATGTTTTGTCTTCCAACATCTGGTGCTTGTAGTCCGGTTGCACGAAATAAAAGAGACCGACCCGAGATACAACGTGCGACATGTGCTTAAAAGAGTCGAGAGTGTTGTTAGGATGCTTATCCATGAAATCATAAATATGAACAAATGACGCGCCTGATAAGAACTCTGGTTGGACATCTCGTCGTTTTCTGCGCGCAATGGGCGCGGCCCCTCTGGGGACGTCGTGCCTGCTCCCAGACCCCTTTGACCCCGTTTGAATTCACTACCCCACAGAACCAAAAGACAAGAAACCTCGCAGAGACCTACATAAGAGGAGTGTGATGACAGACAGGGACTCAAGGGGCTCCGACACGCGGTGAAACGCGGGTCTCTAAGCACACAGGGTTAATGGCACGTACCGAGAGCGGAAGGCAAGTCTGCGGCTTCGTCAACCTTATTCGAGTCTCCTCCTGCGTCTGGCGCCGTCAGGCTCGGGTCTCGATAGGCTCGGGCCTCGCCTCGTGTCCACGTCGCCGAGGGCGAGATCGTTAGCGTCCGAAGGCAGTTTGGCTCGCTAAAGGCGCGACGGTGGTGCGGACGCCTGGACCTCTAGGCGACTCAACGGATATCGAGTCGACTGGACCCCCGCACTGGCGCTTAGCCCCCGCCCCCGCCCTGGCCCCCGCCCGGGGCCCCGCCCCTGTAGGTCTCGAGTTCGGCTCCCACCGAAGGCGACGGGTGGCGTAGGGAGCCAAAGAACGGGACACGCACACAGCCCATGGCCGGTTGTGGTACGAGGAGGCGGACGAGGACGAAGAACGCGGCACGCCACGCCCGAAGCGATGGCTCCACCAGTCGTAGTCGAACGCCCCTTTGACCTTCTAGGTGTTGGCCTTGCCAAGCGACGTCGACGGGCGCCGCCAAGGGCCAACGCACGTGTCGCGGAACAAGTTGTTCGCCTAGTAGTTCCATGACACACGCCGGCGGGGCGGTCCTTAGACGCGGGTCCAGGGAACGCGCCACTCTCCCCGGGTCCTTGTCGGACCGGCGGGGGCTCGGGCCGCCACAAGAGGACCCAAACCGTGATTGAAGGCGAAACGAAGAACACCAGAGGTCCCCCAACCCGCACTCCGCCCCCGTCCCACCGCTCCGTTACATAGATGAGAACCGCTTCTCGTGGGAACCCCAGGCCCGATCTACCTCTGACTCGGTGGGAGTGTGAGCCCGGCGTCATTGTGTCCTTTCTCCTCGAAGTCCGTCAATATGACCGTTACAATAACGGTACCAAGAGGCGACTTCGCACCTAAACTTTCCTGTACAGTGACTGCCTCGGATTCCACCTCCTATTCACAAAGTTGATGGGCTTGTGACGTCCCCTGCTATCACAAAACGGTTCACAATTGATATAAGTTACTACGGAATCAAAAAGCAAAATCGAAGATCCCAGTCTAAACCTTAACTATGTCGTCGTGTATCCGACTCCTCTTCTCTGGGCGTTCACATTCCAATCCTAACAGTCACGATCACATTTCCGATTTATTGACGATTCCGACCAACCACCCTATACTTCTTTCTACGACAAAGGAACGTCACGTACGCTACACCACACACACAGGGTTATCTACGAAGTCAAACATCTGAAGAACACCTCCTGCAAAAGGACAAGCCGACGGACACCCATCTCCAAACGTTTGTCTAACGGTGAAGGGTGACAAAAAGGGAAGGTAGACGACGGGCAGAAATTACCGAAACGGACCCTGTTCTACAGGAACTATTCACCAACCGTGTGTAACAAGACTAGGAGGATTTTTGAGGTCCCATTCACAGTGTGGCATATCCTCCGATACTTCAGTCCGGTCCGACCCAATCTTAAGGTAAAGACGGTGAGATTTTCTTATTCAGAAGAATAGACGTACAATACCTACTATACTCAATACCTCGGGTCTCTTCAATCTCTTACATGGGTTCTAGTGTGTCGTTGAAACTCACCGTCTTTCCCTTAAGATTTAGTCGGACCGGACTGAAGTTCCGGAAGACATAACATACTGTGAAGGGGACCACCAAACTTTTTAGTACATAAAAATTTCGTGACCTCAATTGACAGTGCTTATATTAAGTTTCAAATGACTTTACTGTCCTGTGAACTGTCCAATACGTCTAAAGACTAGACCATAGTAATCGAGAAAAAGTTCTTACACAAAGTCTTTTCTGATTACATTTACAGTGACTGGTATCAGGACAAATAAAAAAAAAAAATCATTCAGTAAGAGTTTGAATTCATAAATTTGATAAAAATCAATTGTTTGACGAATACTGTACCTGGAACCATGGAATTCCAAAATGATTGAGTATGACACTCCTACGAACACGAATATAACGTCACAGAGAGAACGGAGTAAAAGGACTAATTTTATTCCGTTACCCTTTAGTGATCACCGACATCATTTAGTCGTATGACTAGGTACAATGTCCCGACGTATGGTTCTTTGGACAATAATGAGCAATTTCACTTGTTACACGAGTATCTGACTTTGTTGACTGAAAAGGAGTACCCTTGTTAAATGTTACAGACAATCTAGACAATTATTTAAGAATCCCTTTGAAATTCAAAGTTATTCCATCTACACCCGAAGGGACTTCCCGAGTCACCATTTCTTAGGTAGGTGTCACGTCCTCTGTGACCCAACCTTTCCAGGGGACCTCTTCCTTTACCGATGGGTAACGTCAAAAGAACAGACCTCCTAGGGTACCTGTCTCCTCGGACCACTCGACGTTAGGAACCCCACCGTTTTCTCAGTCTGTGTTAAATCACTGATTTGTTGTTGTTCCGTTTACATCCAGAATTTACTATCTACTCTCTACCCCTCGAAAACCGATAACCCCTTGAGGTCCTGATAACTATTATTGGATGTAGTTCATAGTACAACTCATTATACTACAATAAGATGGACGAAGTAATATTGTAGGTAAAAACCACTACTGGAGTCTTTTATAAGATATCGAATCTCGTCTACGACCGGATGTATACCACAAATACACTCTTGAACTTATATGGAAGAACTGCAGTAAGTGGATTAACAGAGTATTTATAAATAAACCATGGAGGTAATAAGATCCACGAACCTTAACCATCGAATACCACTTGGTACCTAAGTACTAGAGGCTTCTTCTAAATCGAAGCCCTGGTCCCTGGTTCGAACTAGTGAGTCCTCGAAAACACATCGCCTCACTTTTTCCCTGTCTCTTTTTGGAGACTGTATTTGTAGTCTTCCCCTGACTCTCACGGGATGACCGATCAGAATCTTTCCCTCAATATATGAAAAAAGTGAACCAGTAATGTCATTTGGTTTTCTTACAAAGTTCCAACATCTGGTTGAGGATGTTATATGAAAATTCTATTGTCCTAATCTTGATTGTTATCTTTCTAGAATAGTCTGGGTGAGGGTATTATATGTAAAAAAAAAGTATTATATGTAAAAATTCTACTGTCCTAATCAGTCTTCCAAGAATTCTTCCTCCTTTCAGGAGTTCTTCCTATGTAATAACAGTATATTAGTAACCATGTCTCAAATTCCCTTTTGTATAGGAACTCGTTCTACTTAACAAAACAACAAGTTAGTAGACGAGACCTGAATTTCTTTTTTTACAAACAGGAAAAGAGGAAGAACTCTTGAGGTCTGGGGATAGAAGATCTCGCGGGGTGTGATGGGTGAGGGTGTTATATATAGAATTTAATTGTTCTAATCTTGATTGTTATCTTTCCAGAATGGTCTGGGTGAGGGTGTTTCAGAACTCTATTTCTTTTGGAAGAACAATTTTTTTTTTTTTGTTTTTGTTTTTGTCTTTTGGAAGAACAATTCCTCTTTGTACAGGAGCTCGTTCTGTGTAACAATATGACTGATTTTGTTTCGTTACATCTTTTATTCAAACAGAAAAAGAGGAACTCTCGGGGTCTGAGGAACGAGGAAGAGGTCCTGAGACCTGGGGAAAGAGGAGGACCTCCTGGGACCTGAAGACTAGTTGGATGGGTCCTCAACGGAGAGTCTTAGTTCACCACTTCTTTTGTCAAAAACAGGGTTATCTGTAGGATCACCTCCTCTATTTATTATTTGTCTATAATTATCTATTATATCACTGTCGACCATGTGACTTTTTTTATTTCGTCCAATTTCCTTCTCTCTTACTTCCGACTAACCTTTTCCAGATAAAAAATTTTTCGCCAATTTCTATCGGTAAAACTATTTCTAGAAGACTCCTCTAGTCAAATTCGGTTTCACGTGAAGGTCGTTTTTTTCCTTCTTTTCTACCGTCACCCCTCTCCTCTCCGGAACTCTGTCCTTGTACGAACCACTCGAGGTCTTTATCGGTTTTCCGTTCACACCGATATTGGGACACTGGAGGTCCCGTCCACCTATTCAAGTTTCATCCGGAGATCCCATCTAGTACTTCCTGAGTATCCGGTAACGCTTTTTGAAACCTAAAATAAGACGTTACTACCCCTTTAAAAAATCGATTTAAAATCAATCATATGTAAGAATAAAAGAATCTGTTTAAAAATCTTCACATTAACGACTAACTTTTCTTATACGTAAAAAAAAGAAAATGATATATGTAGATTTAACAAGAGGTATTTTCAACATGACCAAAATACGAGGACAGCACTGAAATAATCTCACGAATAAAATTCACGATCTAAATTTTTTGTTTTTATCTTTGTTAAATGAAGGATCACTCCAATTATTAAAAATATACAAATACAATAAACACTAAGTCCTAATGAATAAGAATAAAAATTAGATAAAAAGATAACTGACAGAAAATTTTATATCTAAACAATCTAGAGAAAAATACATAAAAGTTTTAAAGAGTACATAATTACTACATCAAATAATATATCTACAAAATTTCAAAATATACAACTTTAGAATATTTCAAAAAAGAAAATACTAACAACGACAGAACCATAATACGAAACATTCATTAAAAGAGAGAGGATTAATTTATAAATGGACATAAAAAAGGAAAATCATAAAAATAAAAAGGAGAAAACATACAAACATAAGTTTTAAAACTAGGTAAACTCAAAAAAGTTTATTAATTCGTTAAAAAAAATAAGGTACTAAACTTGTCAAAGAGAAAACAGGTGATTATTTTGTAATGAAAATAGTACGTGTCTCAAGAGTATATAACTATGTTCAAAGAATAAGAGATGTAATTTTAAGAAAAATTTTCTTATTATTTACAAGTTATGAATAACATGTTTTTACTACGTCTCTTTATATTTTATGTTTCAGTTAGGGACTCTACCAAAGCATTCGATGAAGTAAATTTTATATACTACTTATAGAGAAACATAGATATTTACAGATATTTATATCAGAAGTTTTTCAAAATTATTGACGTATCTGAGGTAATATTTCTAAAAGGATGAGTTTAGATGTGAATTTTTATATTCTTTTATATAACTAACGTTTCTCAACATGTGCTGACTCGTTGACTCGTCTTCACGTGTAACTTTTATATAACATTTATGTGTATGTGATGGTTTTTCCCATCCATGGTCTATGTTACCAACCATGGTCTACCGTATTTTCACCCATTTAGCCCTTACTTCGGGACATCAAGTCAACTTTTTTACGTCTGAAGCCACAACCCGATTCAAATAAAGTAGGGACCTACATGAAGACGAAACAGTACCCTGGAGTCCTTTCTGTCAAGTGGGAAACCTCGAAAGCAAAGAAGACGATATTTTACCATAAATGACGTGTAGAAACAATACTCCTAATCTCATTTACTCACTGATAGAACCTCCGACGACGACGACGACGATTCAGTGAAGTCAGCACAGGCTGAGACACACTGGGGTTTCTGCCGTCGAGTGGTCCGAGGGGGCAGGGACCCTAAGAGGTCCGTTCTTGTGACCTCACCCAACGGTAAAGGAAGAGGTCACGTACTTTCACTTTTCACTTTCATTTCAGCGAGTCAACACACGTTGGGGTAACGGACGTCGGATGGTCCGAGGAGACAGGCACCCTAAAAGGTCCGTTCTCATGACCTCACCCCACGGTAACGGAAGAGATAGAACCTCCGATTATATTTCATTTACCAGTTGTTCACTATGAGAATGACAAAATTCCCAAGTACCGAAACAAAATTGTTGAGCAATGAATGACCCCAGGAATGAGTAGTCTCCATTACGACTCGACGACAAACGAAATTTGTTCTGAGTGTTAAAATTATCCTCGTCTCCTCTAGTCTGGTGAGGCCTTGGTTTAATTCAACCAACGAATCGTATACGTTATAGATAATATTTACATTACACTCGGAGGTGTTGAAAATAAAATCTCTCTCATTCCATAAACGGGAATCTCATCACAAAATTATCCAAATTACATAAAAAAAACCACCCCCCTCGTTAAAATCCAAGAGACGTTTTAATTTACCTTTTGTGTCTGTCAAGGATATACAGGGGGTGTGTACTTGTCGACGGGATGATGGTTGTGGAGGACAGTCTCACCATGTAAACAATGGTAGTCACTTGGAATGTCACTGTGTAACAATAAGGACCTTCAGGTATCAAATATAATGGTAAGTAAGATACCTAAAACTGTTTATATATTACTACACACGGGTGGTAGTATCATAGTAAATCTTACCAAAGTGACGGGATTTCTAGGAGACAAGAGATGGATAAGTAGGAAGAGAGGAGGAAATAGAGACCATCTTTGACTACGAAAATCACAGAGATATCGTAACGGAAAGGTCTTGTAGTATATTAACCGTAGTATATCAGACATCGGTCTCACGGACTACTTGATACCTACCTCCAAGTACTGTAACATGTCCTCTGTCCTTAGTTCTGGTAGGGGTTCTTTTTCTTTACGTTTTTTCGTTTTACCGACAGACTCCTCCGGAATACTTATCGACACTTTTCTTCCCTTCACTTTTCGTTTCCTCTTTTCTTTTCTATATGGGTAAACTTACGTCTCAAGGTTTCTTATCGTTCCTCTCTTTTCTTTCGGAAGAAGTCGCTAGTCACGTTTCTTATCTCCGTTTGTTATCTTACCCTTTCTGATCTCTAGAGAAGTTGTTTTAATCTCTATGGTTCCCTTGTAAAGTACGTTTCTACCCGTGTTATTTCCTGTCTTTACCATCCCTGGATTGTCTTCGTCTTCTATAATTCTTCTCCACCGTCCTTATGTGTCTTCTTGACATGTTTTTTCTAGAAGTGTTGGGTCTATTAGTGATACCACACTAGTGAGTGGATCTCGATCTGTAGGATCTTACCCCTCAGTTCACCCGGAATCCTTCGTAGTGATGCTTGTTTCGATCGCCTCCACTACCTTAAGGTCAACTCGATAAAGTTTAGGACTTTCTACTACGACACTCTCACGACGTGAGTTATACGGTCGTTTAAACCTTTTGACTCGTCACCGGTGTCCTGACCTTTTCCAGTCAAAAGTAAGGTTAGGGTTTCTTTCTGTTACGGTTTCTTACGAGTTTGATGGAGTGTTAACGTGAGTAGAGTGTACCAATCATTTCATTACGAGTTTTAAGAGGTTCGGTCCGAAGTCGTTATGCACTTGGCACTTGAGGGATTACAAGTTCGACCAAAATCTTTTCCGTCTCCTTGGTCTCTAGTTTAACGGTCGTAGGTGACCTAGTACCTTTTTCGTTCTCTCAAGGTCTTTTTGTAGACAAAGATAAAATGTACGGTTTCGGAAACTGACACACCTAGTGTTAGTTGACACCTGTTAAGACTTTCTCTACCCTTATGGTCTGGTGGATTGGACGGAGAACTCTTTAGACATATGTCCAGTCCTTCGTTGTCAATCTTGACCTGTACCTTGTTGTCTGACCAAGGTTTATCCTTTTCCTCATGCAGTTCCGACATATCACAGTGGGACGAATAAATTGAATATACTTCTCATGTAGTACTCTTTACGACCCGACCTTCTTCGTGTTCGACCTTAGTTCTAACGGCCTTCTTTATAGCTATTGGAGTCTATACGTCTACTGTGGTGGGAATACCGTCTTTCATATCTCCTTGATTTCTCGGAGAACTACTCCCACTTTCTCCTGTCACTTTTTCAACCGAATTTTGAGTTGTAAGTTTTTTGATTCTAGCACCGTAGACCAGGGTAGTGAAATAACGTTTATCTCCCCCTTTGTTACCTTTGTCACTATCTGAAATATAGACCCCCGAGGTCTTAGTGACGACTACCACTAACGTCGGTACTTTAATTTTCTACGAATGAGGAACCTTCCTTTCAATACTGTTTGCAACAGTTGTTTCCAGGCAGATCAGCTCCGATACCAAAAAGGTCACCAGTACATACCTACACTCTCAACCTGATATTTCTTTCGACTCGTGACTTCTTAACTACCAAAACTTGACACCACAACCTCTTCTGACAACTCTCAGGGAACCTGACGTCCCTCTAGGTTGGTCAGGTAGGATTTCCTCTGGCTAGGACCCACAAGTAAGCTTCCTGACTACAACTTCCACTTTGAGGTTATTAAACCGGTGGACTACGCTTCTTGACTGAGTAAACTTTTATGGGACTACGACCCTCCCTGACCCTCGTCTTCCTCTTCCCCTGTTGTCTCCTAATCTACCGACCTACCGTAGTGGCTGAGTTACCTGTACTCAAACTCACTTGAGGCCGAGGCCCTCTACCACTACCTGTCCCTCCGGACCGTACGACGCCAAGTACCCCAGCGTTTCTCAGCCTGTGGTGACTCGCTGTCTTGACTTGACTTGACTTGACTCAGAGATCGGAAAGGTCTAAACAAACAAAGTTCTTTATCCTTTATAAATTAAAGATTTAAGAGGAAAAGATCTTTCCTAATGGGGGACCTCGAGTTATAGGGTCAAGGAAGTTCCTAGACCCTCTATCCTTCGTCAGAAAACGGGGCCGTCGGTAGGGACCCCTACACTCGTCCAACTTGAAATTGTTCAACTTCACAACGTTGATGTAATCGGAAGTGTGGAAGGAAGAGGACTATAAAAATTGATATAACCTAACTCAGGTATCACATCTCAATATTTATCCCGTCCCACCTCTATGTGCCCGTCCGAATATAAATCCACGGGGAAGTTTGGACACAGGAATTGATAAATGAAGTGCAATCAAGTCACCTTTCACGACCCGTGGTACACACCCCCTTCTCTTCTTTTCGTTCGTTCACCCGACCCGGACCGTGTGGGGTAAATCGTCTTATTTTTCGAGTGTCCAATTGGTCTGGAATTTTCAGTCAAACCACTAATAACCAACAACAATTTAGACCAGTTGACGACTAACGGGGACACTATAGTTTTACACAGAAGGTCAGTCCTCGTCAAAGACCAACTGTCAAAAGAAAGGTAGAACTATGTGTGGGTCACTACAATATCACGGAGAATGTAAAACACGGGACCCGTCCACGGGTTGACCGACAACAGTCACCAGTCGGGAATGGAGACACCTTACATCTATTTCGACCGAAAAGGGAGAGTGGAACCTCAAGGACTCCTTTAACGGGAACCGGGACCGGGTCAGTCTCTACTCTTCGGGAGACTCGGACGGGCCACAGGGAGACACATCGACACCACAACAAGTGTCTGTCTACTTGACTTTTCGAAGAACATGGTAAGACGGAGGACGGACCCTCGGGAGTAGTCCTTCCATTTCCCATCTTTTCCTCTTTCCCTTCTTTCTGCATTCATAATACTTGTCCTCCTTAACCCCGACCTGGGAGTCTTTCTTATCGTAGACACTTGTGGGTCGTCCGGTCAGTGGGTACCGTCTCCGACTACTTCCCGGTCTATAATAATTATGACAAAATCCGCAGTAAACCAGAGGCAGTACAGATGAGGCGAGACGATAATATCGCACTTTTTACGACATACATTAAATGTTTCCTTACCTGGACAGACACGAGGACCTTTTCAAATGATTATGTACAGACAAGAATCAAGTGACCGGTGGGTTTTTGTCTATCACTCGACGTCATCCGGATACCCAACATCAAACGTCTGGACCAGATCCGATCATGTTCTTTGTACTTCGGACACTCAAACTGTCATAGATACGACGGACGTACAAGAGACCTCTCTATGAAAAACACGAGTGAATCATTTCGACTCCTGAAGGGACTACCGAGACTACCATTTCTTAGGTAGACGTTACTTCCTCTGGGGCTAAACTCTTCCCTATCCGTTGGGTAAGGCCATAAGAACCCGAAAGGACCACCGAGTCTACCATTTCTTAGGTGGACGTTACACCTTCTGGACCCAAACTGGGGACCCAACCCTTCTAGGGGACCTCCTCCCCTACCGTTGGGTGTGGTCATAAGAACGGACCTCTTAGGGGTATCTGTCTCCTCGGACTGCCCGATGTCAGGTACGCCAGTGTTTCTCAGCCTATGCTGACTGGCTGATTCGTATCGTATCATTTCGACTCCCGAGGGGTCTACCACGATCACCACTTCTTGGGTGGACGGTCACGTCTTCTACATTCTCCATTCTCTGTGCCCAAGCTAGGGACCCAACCCTTATAGGGGACCTCCTCCCGTACTGTCGGGTGAGGTCATAACAGCGGACCTATTAGGGTACCTGTCTCGTCGGATCACCCGATGTCAGGTGTCCCAACGTTTCTGAACCTTTACCGACTTCGCTGGATCGTACGTGTGTGAATGTCATTTCGACTCACTTTTTATTGAAGCATTTACGTCTCATTTAGGTTCCTCACCCCTCAAACCGACTAGAAACCCGCTGTCTCTCCTTCGTAGGGGGGCCCATTCGGTCGACCCTATCACCGTCGTTTTACGTTTCACTCTTCGTCTCTCGTCACTCACGGACTACCGCAGTGTGGCAACTTGCACGACGGTAGGTAAAAGACGACACTGGAACGTCCAAGACACAAACCAAAATTGTCCCCTTGGGTTAGAAGTAGAGGTGTACACACCTCTTGGGTCAGAAGTAGAGGCGTGGAGGTGCATAAAGAAACTATTACTTTGATACACACACGATCACGAAATCAGTACAGACTGAGAAACGTTGGGGTACCTGACATCGGGTGGTCCGAAGAGACAGGCACCCTAAGAGGTCCATTCTTATGACCTCACACAACGGTACGGGATGAGGTCCCCTAGAAGGACTGGGTCCCTAACTTAAGTCCAGAGACCATGACGTCCGTCTAAGAAACGGTAGACTCGGTTGTCCCTTCGGGATTCCTTTGACATTATCAATGTCGAGTAACACGAAAGTAGAGTCCATGAAACAATCTGAAAATGTAAATTTTTATAAAAATCATAAAAATCCTACGATTACTGTACCCTTGAAACAAACTTTCCATTACTAGAGAATTTGTCTGCCTCGAAATCGGAACTCCTACCCTACCCGGTCGTATACTTTACGAACCGTTAGGATCCGGTTCTCAAGTTACTAAAAATCTATTATTTATTGATAGTAATGATCAAATAAATTAATAAAAACGTATAAATTAGTGGATGACATAAAAAATAGTTGTCCTAGGAATGATGTCTAAATTATTGGAACTGATGTCTACCTAACGGAACCTATTGACCTGGATATAGTTCTTTAAATTTGAGGTGAGACTATACTCCATGTATACACACATATAGATATAAATATAGATACAGACAAATAAGTAAATAATAATAATAATAAACTTGAAGAAAAAGACAAACGTCATTAGAAAACAAACAAATCTAATGTAATAGTATGATTTCGGACTTGACATTTTCACTTTTATACGAAATACAAAACTAAACACATACTCCTAACACGACGACCAGTAGTCAGTGTCTTAATAGAGAATAAGTCAGTAAAAAAAGGTCACCAATATTACCGTAGTGGATCTGAATCAAGAAAATAGACGGAAATGAAAAGGGACGAGAGGGTCATTAGGTATTTCACATATATAAATGTTATAACAGTTTATCCGAATCTATATGTAGTAAACAAACTATATCACAATTGGTCGGTGTCTTTGACACCATAACCGGAATATAATATAGTACTCCTCTACTCCTTTCTATACCATATCAAAAGTCATTACAGGATACATCGTCTTACATTGGGTTAATACACACGCACACGACTCAACGAGTCAGTACAGGTAGAGAAACGTTACGGTACCTGACATCGGACGGTCCGAGGAGACAGGCACCTTAAAAGGTCCGTTCTTATGACCTCACTCAACGATAAGGGATGAGGTCCCCTAGAAGGACTGGATATCCGACTTGCACGCAGAGGATGTAACCGTCTGTCTAAGAAACGGTGACCCGGTGGAACCTCCGAAGTTGTATTAATATAATTATAGATGGTAGTAATAACAATTTTTTTTGGGGAGACAGGAAAATTATACTGGAAAAAACCCCCACCCCACCCCGCATTAATTAGTGATCGAAGAATTTTCTCTTTATTTCGGTCTTTTATCACGAGTTATAGTACCTCAATGTCACAAGGTCTGGGAATAAAGGTCGATTATGAATTTTATAGAGGTTATCCCCCAGGAGAAAGTAAGACTTGAGTTGTAAATCAATCGGTTAACTGACAGACTGAATTTCGAACGTAATCTAAGGTTGGTGGAGTAACAAAGAGAATTATATTATAGTAGAAGGGTTAGAGGGTACGGGTTCCTCAAAAACCGAATAGTATAGAAAAGAAGTAGAAGGACTTAAACCGGACAAAGACTCAGGACAATTAAAAACGGGTAGTAAAGAGAACTAAGTCGGGGACGGAGGAGTAAAGATTCAAAGGTGGAAACGGATCCGGAAATATGGACCGGAAATATAGAAACGGATCCGGAATTATGGACCGTAATCCGGACACGATGGATGATTCTAAAGAACGAAATAGAAACATAAGAGATCAGAAGACATACATCTTTGTAATCTAAGTCGAGAAGGTTTAAGAATAACTAAGGTAAAAAACCGACGGGACCCAGAGACAACGACACGAGTCCGAAAGCAACAACGACACCCTCAATGAGAGATCAACCCACACGTCCGAGGAGTAACGGTCCGAAGAAAACAACGTCTAGTGCCCGGGACCCGAAGTCGTCAACACCATGTGCCCGAATCAGCGGGACTCCGTATACCCTAGAAGGATCTGGTCCCTAACTTGGTCGATCCACTTAAGAATTGGTGAGCTGGAGGTCCTTTCGGGGGTTTACAAATAAAATGGTACTATAAGAGCGAATTCTTACTCTCACAGAAGGAAAACTAACCGTCTAGTTCAAATTGGAAGAGACGAACAGACACTTTTACGACAAACGACAACGTTTAGGGCATGGTGAAGGACGTAGGGGTAGGGGGATAAGGAGAGGGTCAGGATCCGTTGACGAATAAATAAAAAGTAGAGATGCGTAAAAAGAGAAGACCTTTAGAGTTTCTTTACCTGCACATGTTACATATGGAGGAAACACTGACCGATGAAAGTGAACCGTATTACTACAAAAGTTCGAGTAGACACAACAGTCCAGGTGGTCATGAAGGAAAGAAAAATAACGACTTATGATAAGATACCATACGTATACGGCGTAAAATAAATAAAACAAGAAATTTGAGAACAAAGGAAGAACTTCAGGAAGGAATATTGTATTTGAGACTATAGTGAACATCAGATAAGTAGTTCTGATATAGTGTTTCATCTTCTCTAACTTTCGAAAGAGAAACAAAGGACACAAAATCCGACCTTACGATTTGTCTAAAGTCTAAGGAATTTAAGTCTCTGACAAAATCAAGAGACATTCCGAATCGTCTCATGACCCGTGTATTATAAATGAGTATCTATGAACGGTCAACCAATTATACAAGAGAATGACAGTCATTTACATTATCAAACACTTTTACAAAACACAGACAATAGTTATAACTTGAACTAAGTTTGCTCTTGAAACACTTCAAGATCCCTTTTTCAGTCACGAACCTTTAATCTTCAGTACCAGTACTAAACTATTACTAACTTAACAATAGTTCTTTCAATTTGACCTAGTGAGTTGTATTTTTACATGATTTCGTCATAAAGACTTTTAAAATAACTTTTAACGGAAGGTTCTGACATATAAAAGAGACTTTATAAATAAGGAAAGTAAGAATTATTTTTTTCTAATCAATAGATTCAATTACAAAATAAGTAGAACAAAATTTTTAGAGAAAAAAATCGCTTACCTTATTTCATTTAAACCAAAAACTCCCATAGCTATGCCAACGTCATCAGGACGAGTTGTCACAAGGGTAACCGTTTTGTCTGTTGTACAAGTCTTCTATACATTCATGTATTACTGTAGTCCAATTTTTCTTGGTGACAAACATAAACACAAGTAACAATAGTGCTCACTCTTGTTCAGGAAACTACGTTACCCATTCAATGAAATAGAGAGTCAACGGTATAAACAACTTACTACTTCTGTGAGTTCGGGATATTTTAATAACACTCCTAAATTACTCAATTAACATACTTTACTAACCAAATCAAAAACCGTGTATCCTTTACAAACTTTTACGACAAGGGAAGAGACAACAAACCTTAGGTCTCAAAGTTCCCTTTACTGACGACTGTTCGGTAAAACTTTTCCTTCACAAGGAAGGAAAGACCTTCACAATGGAATTCTCTAACATAGGACTAGAGAGAAGGGACAGTTCCCATCTGAAAAGTTTTGTTTTTATTGAATACTGAATCTTTATGTACGATACGTATGGTCTCCCAGTCCAGTCATACTTCATAGATCCTTTATGAACCGTTGAGTTTCGGTATACATTTATCGTTCTCGTCTGAAAGGTCCTGATTTGTATCAGAGACAATCGTGACAACCGGATCCTGGTAGTAGAGAGTCATTTTTATCGTCCTCTTTTGGATCTTTAGATGCAGACCCATCCTCTTACACTAGTCAATATTGATTTTCAACCGTTGATTCAATATGTTCGACCTAAATCTTTTCCGTCTCCTTGGTCGTCAGTTTAACGACTGTAGACGACCTAGTATCTTTTTCGTTCTCTCAAGGTCTCTTTGTAGATGAAGACGAAATAACTGATGTAGTTTAGGAAACTGACACACCTAGTGTTGTTTGACACCTGTTAAGACTTTCTCTACCCTTATGGTCTGGTGGACTGGACGGAGAACTCTTTAGACATACGTCCAGTTCTTCGTTGTTAATCTTGACCTGTACCTTGTTGTCTGACCAAGGTTTATCCTTTACCTCATACAGTTCCGACATATAACAGTGGGACGACTAAATCGAATATACTTCTCATGTAGTACTCTTTACAGTCCGACCTACTTCGTGTTCCACCTTAGTTCTAACGACCCTCTTTATAGTCATTGGAGTCCATACGTCTATTGTGGTGGGAATACCGTCTTTCACCTCTCCTTGATTTCTCGGAGAACTACTTTCACTTTCTCCTCTCACTTTTTCAACCGAATTTCGAGTTGTAAGTCTTTTGCTTCTAGTACCGTAGGTCAGGGTAGTGAAGTACCCTTTATCTACCCCTTTGTCACCTTTGTCACAGTCGGAAATAAAAGAACCCGAGCTTTTAGTGACGTCTACCACTGACATCGGTACTTTAATTTTCTACGAACGAGGAACCTTCTTTTCGACACTGGTTACATCTATCGTATAATTTTTCGTCTCTGTAATGAAACGGTTGTTTCCAGGTAGATCAGTTCCGATACTAAAAAGGTCACCAGTACATACCTACACTCTCAACCTGACACTTCTTTCGACTCGTGGCTTCTTGACTACGAAAACTTGACACCACAACCTCTTCTGAGAACTCTCAGGGAACCTGATGTTCCTCTAGGTTGGTCAGGTAAGATTTCCTGTAGTCAGGACCCATAAGTAACCTTCCTGATTACGATTTCGACTTTGACGTTATGAAACCGGTGAAGTACGCTTCTCAACTGAGTAACCTTTTCTGGGACTACGACCCTTCGTAACTTTCGTCCTCCTCTTCCCCTACTGTCTCCTACTCTACCAACCTACCGTAGTGGCTGAACTGCCTGTACTCAAACTCATTCGAGGTCCTCAGTCACTACCTGTCACTTCGGACCGCACGACGTCAGGTACCCCAGTGTTTCTCAGTCTTTCTCAGTTTGTACTGACTCGTTGACTTGACTTGACTTCAATATGATAGAACCTCTTCAAGAAAGAAGTCGTTTTTCCGATCTGGATTTCTATATAGTTAATAAAATACGTAGAAAGTATGTAAGACGGATACAGATTTTAAAATATGTACTCCTACGCAAGTATAAACAAGAAAGACAAATTAAATCTCGAAACTATAATGTGTATACCAGTTTCGTTACTTGTAGTAACTCCACGCAAAGGTCAGTGGTCACTATATACGCTTGGTCTCTTCACTTGCAGTGTGACGGATGACCCACGGGGGGTTGACGGGAGGTGGGCACGTCCTACCACTTACGGTACAGTTGAAATAAGCGTTCCATTTCCGGAGTGTCACCTCCCCGAAACCGGAATTCCTACCCTACTACCATATACTTTACGAACAAACCTCTGAGGTCAACATAAAGTCTTCTGCCCGTAGAGAGAGAACGGGGAATCACCCTAAATATCACTTTTAATCTTCATTCTTGGTTTTCAATATACTTAAAAACTCCTCTTGTAAAGAAAGATCCAAGGGAAGAACTCCTCATGGATTCTTGAATCTATTGTAACCTTTTTCTTCTTTGTATCCACTGACTATTACGTGGAAATGTTAAAAATAAAACCGATATGGTGCTCCGAATGTCCTAGAAACACAGGACTGGTCCCTAGTTTGGGTACGGGGAACGTCACCTTCCGGTCTTACGACTGATGATCTGACGGTCCCTTAAGGGGGAAAAGTTAAAAAAATTTTCGTGAATTCAAATAGTTCCAAATGTAGTCTGACATCCAAGTATAAATGCTCGTTATCAACAATGATCGGAAGACGTTGACAAGTACGTAAACAACTACACACTATAAAAGGACGGTCCAAGAGTATTGTAGATTGTTTTCTATTATTTCGGTGTCCACTAATTAAAGGAAACTCAGACAAGAGTTAGATCTACTGATTATGTCCCTACTTAATCATATAATACAGTGTGAATCAAAAATTAAAATAAAAATAAAAATTTTTCAAATTAACACCAGTTTATGTGTATTGTGTTATAAATGGTAGAATTAAGAAAATCCACATGTAAGTCATCATAATTTATATAAGTACAACACACTTTAGTCAGACATCTTGACAAAGTAGAACGTTTCGTTTGAGACATGAGTAACTTTTTTGTTGAGGGGTGAAAGGGGGTTGAGAGTCGGGGACCGTTAGTGGTAGAAAGTCTAAGATTCTCAAAATTAGGAGATCTATCAAGTATGGCCATCTTAGTATGTTATAAACAGATAAACACTGACTGAATCAAGTGTATTTGTTAGAAAATATTGGATTAAAACCTGCACGAGAGTAGTGACGAGATGAGACATTCAATTTTCACTAAGTAACCCAGTATAGTATGAGACTATAGTTATATTACAGACGTTCCAAGTAGATATAACATCGTGCACGGTCTTAAAGGAAGGAAAAAATCCCGACTGATTATAAGGTAACAGATATGTAGGGTACCCTCGGATTTCGGGTAACACAGGTTGTGACGTGAACCCTAGACTTGGGACGAGGGTGCCGAGAGACAGAGTAACTTACCTCGTGGTAAACGTCGTCAACGAGTTCGGTCTTTGGAGTCTCAATAAAAACTGTGGAGGGACAGAGAAAAATTTTTCTCTAAGTCTTCAGAAAAACTACTACGCCTACAATGGAAAAATCATCAATGACTTAGACGAGTACGAAGTAGAGATGAGGGTGTGAACCCAAGGTAGACAATGGTAAAGAACGTAGTCCATAACGAGACCAACGTGTCGACCATGGGTCACTGGAGTAAACGGAGTGAGGTTAATTAAACGGGTTCCTTGTCGGTCTCACAAGGAAAATCTATTTTTAGTAGCACCGTGGGGGTGGACGGGGGGAACTTTGCGAAGTTGTCAAATAGTAACGAAAATCCGATTTCGGGTTTCAAGAATCGATTCAAACCGGGTGCACGGGTGACAAGATCAGAAGACGAACAGAGAAGGGCGACAAAAGTAAAGGACCTTACGTGGTACAAGAGATCGTAGAACTCCTGAAGTATGTACGACAAGGAAGACTTTCGCACGGAAGTGAGGGGGAGGGGACTTGTGTGACCTGTTCACCATGAGTGGAAAGATCAGAGATAAATTCAGTGATAATAAGTCCCC
This sequence comes from Capra ibex, assembly GCA_006410555.1. NCBI lineage: Eukaryota > Metazoa > Chordata > Mammalia > Artiodactyla > Bovidae > Capra > Capra ibex. The sequence goes on from SJYO01016727.1 coordinate 1,056,468, forward strand.
TTGAACAGAACTGTGGTAATATACAAGGGACCGATAAAGGAAATACTGACAAACAAGTTAATCAAAGGAAATAAAAGGAAACACTGATAAACAAGTTACGGACTTAGAGAACGATATATGACACTCACGACATCCGTCTTCCTGACAAAGACAGACCATACAATTATATGAGGGTCCGACTTTGTCTCTCTCGTGACGTGTTTATAAAAACTTATTCACTTTTGAAAATAAACCTCTCTAATATACTTAATCTCACTAAACATTGGGAACGACCCCTTTTATTAGACGGAATCTTCTACAATTTATAAAAACGGGAGGAGAAAGAGACATAGGGATTATTTTATTAATGTATAGACTTGAATTTTCGGGACGTCATTGATAGGGGTTCTACCAGAAGTAAAACTTGTACACTAGAAATTCAGGACTAAAATACGCCTATGTCTACGACACTTTACCAAAATCAAGAAACAAAAAGAGACATTACCTTTGACTTAAAAGAGACAATGTCCATTCATGTCTTGAAACCTTTATTATAGTTTACGAATTTACTCTTGTCACACCGGTCTAGGAATCCGAGATAAGACGTTCACGAGGGAAGTCCTTCTAGAGTCATGAAGGACACCACGAACGAGAGAAAATTTTCGTATTGAGTTGGAGTGTGTAAAATTAACTGACACAAAACCTTTAAAAAAAGAAAAGAAAATACTTCACCTTCAATCTTTTTAAGACGAAACCAATGGACACAGTTACAGAATTCAGAAAAAAAAAAAAAGAAAAAAATAATTCACTACTCTGACCTACGGTACTAAAATCAAAAACTTACAACTCCCAAAAAAAAAAAAGTAAAAAGAACGACAAAACACAAAAAGATGAAAGTTTTTAAATAAATAAAAATTAACTTCCCATTAACGTTATCCACAGATTTAAGACTTGAATAATAAAGACCCTACATTCAAATCTTGGATCCTAAAGACTTAAGTAGGACCTCCTTTATCCCCAAACGTTCAGATCGGTCTCAAAGAATTCAGACAAATACGCATAAAAATAGAAAGTCATACAAAGGAGTAAAAAATTATCAATCTTCCTTTCAATACTGGTTGGATCTGTCGTATAACTTTTCGTCTCTGTAATGAAACGGTTGTTTCCAGGTAGATCAGTTCCGATACCAAAAAGGCCACCAGTACATACCTACACTTCCAACCTGACACTTCTTTCGACTCGTGACTTCTTAACTACCAAAACTTGACACCACAACCTCTTCTGAACTCTCAGGGAACCTGACGTTCCTCTAGGTTGGTCAGGTAAGATTTCCTCTAGTCAGGATCCACAAGTGACCTTCCTGACTACGATTTCGACTTTGAGGTTATGAAACCGGTGGAGTACGAATCCCAACTGAGTAACCTTTTCTGAGACTACGACCCTCCCTAACCTTCGTCCTCCTTTTCCCCTGCTATCTCCTACTCTACCAACCTACCGTAGTGGCTGAGCTACCTGAACTCAGACTCACTTGAGGTCCTCAACCACTACCTGTCCCTCCGGACCACACGACGTCAAGTACCCCAGCGTTTCTCAGTCTGTACTGACTCGCTGACTTGACTTGACTTGACTTGATTTATCATCATCCAAGTCTCTATAAAGTTTCTTTATATTTCTAATAGATAACACAAAGAAGTCACATTATACGAAAACTTCCTATTTACATGTATTAATCTAAAATATCAGAATCTTGAAAAAATGGTTTAAATTGATACAACGGATCCAACTATCTAATCAATAACATAATTCAATAGATAACGACACATTGTTAATAAGGTTTTGAATAGTCGAATTTTGTTGTAAACAATAGTGTCAAAGACAGTCCTTACGTCCACACAGAATCGACCCATGAAGACCGAGTTCCAGTCAGTACTCCAATGACTGTTTGAGACCTGGTCCCGAAGTCAGTAAAATCCGGACCCACTCCGGACGGAATCGAGGTGGTACACGAATAACCACCCGGCCTCTACCCGGAGGTCCGAGTGAGTACACCCGGAGAAGGTCTTAACGGAGTGTCGTACCGTCGGTTGAAGAGAGAACCGGTTCTCTCTCGACTCACTCGCGGATTCTCTCTTCCAGAGAGATATTGGATGAAAACCTGGACGAGAGTAGCGAAGACATAAGAAGACCAATTTTCACTAAGTAATCCAGTACAGTATGAGTTCCCTTTCCCCAATGTGATCCGACACTTATGGTTCTCGCCACGTGACACCCAGTAAAATCTACGGCACTTACCCTGTGTGCGTGAGATAGTACCTGACTTAAGACACGGGGGCGGGGGGTTTAAATATATAACTTCACGACTGGGAGCTATTCTAGTTTTACAGAGGGACAAACCTCCACTCTTGAAATTTCTCCACTAATTCAATTTACTCTGGTAATCCTAATCAGGATTAGGTCATAGCAAGGGACATCGAGTCTGTCATTTCTTAGACGGACGGTACGTCCTCTGGTCCCAAGCTAGGGACCCAACCCTTCAAGGAGACCTCTTCCCTTATCGTTAGGTGAGGTCATAAGAACGGACCTCTTAAGGTACCTGTCTCTTCGGACCACCAGATATCAGACACCCCAGCGTTTCTCAGCCTGTACTGACTCACTGAGCGTGTCATAGTAACTACAGGAATAGTCTTCTCCTTTAAACCTGTTGTAATTCCCATACACACACACAAGTGTCTTCTCCGTCAATTCCCGTGACACTCTTCTGCCGGTAGACATTCGGGTCCTTTGGTTTGGACGGTCGTGGAACTAGAACATGAAGGAGTGGGGAACTTGACACGTTTTGAATTAAAGACAACAAATTCAGTGGGTCAAACACCATAAAACAATACCGTCGGGACCGTTTGGTTATATATGCATGATAAAATTTTCTTTTCCAAAAAGTATTACAAATTCAGAGTACCATTAATCTTAGATAGAAGAAAAAAAGGGAACTTTAATGTCTACGTCACAAGGAAACCAACCCTGACCCCTGGAAGAAAAGGATGGGTCCCGTATACCTTTCTACAATCTTAACTTCGAATATTATAAACAGTAGACTTGATGAAGTACAAATGGGGGTAGATACCATTCGATTCTCCACACTAAAAAACAAAAAGAAAAGACTCGGAGGAGACATAATATTTGCAACCGAAATATTAAACTTATATGTTTATATGTCAACTGGAAACTTGTTGTACCCAAACTTGACACGTCCAGGTGAGTATGCAAAATTACTCAAACAAAATTACTTATAATGTCCGGACTTACTAGATTCCAGACAACTTAGAGACTAAGTCTTGACGTCTATACCTCCCGACTGAAACTCGGAGTCATCTAAAACCAGGACCTAAAACCAGAACCAGGAGGTCGTCCAGGACCTTGGTTAGACAACACCAATTACTCCTTGTTCACATTAAAAGTCTCTGAATGAAAAATTTTTTAAAAATACCGTATAATTCAAATCTTTTCACTTTTTATATATGTTTGACTAGACAGTACTTTTAAGTAAAAGGTACCTTTTTGGGTTTGCTTGAAAAACCGGTTGGGTTATATATTTTGTCCATTCATCCACCCATCGATGGAAATGTATATAAGACTTTTTAATTTTTTTTTTTCTCTCTCCTTCTTTCTTTCCTTCCTCTTCTCTCCCTCCACTCCTCCCTTCCTTTCTGCCGTCCTTCCTTGAGACAAAAGGGAGCGATACATAAGAAAGAATTAAGAAAGAAAGGGATCGATACATAAGAAAGTATGTGGGAATTACAACAGGTTTAAAGGAGAAGACTATTCCTGTAGTTACTATGACACACTCAGTGAGTCAGTACAGGCTGAGACGCTGGGGTGTCTGATATCGGGGGGTCCGAATCAGACCCCCGAACGTAAGGAAAAACGACGGGGACATCAGGGAAAGTCTTGGGGTACCACGACTCAAGAACCAAACGCATTTAGTGACCCGACTGAAAGATAGTGACGTGTAAAAGAGGAGACTTCCGGTACTATATGGTCGGAACAATTCTCAACTTTCATTTGACTTTCCGTTTGTTCCGTAATTTCTTTGAGACCTTTCCATTTCTTATGACGAAAAAAGAAAACTTTTCTCGTAACTTTTTTTGGAGTCTTTAGAGTGTCTACAGTTGTTTAACCAACTCACGACCAGTTTATAAACAACTCGAGAAACGAGTCGTGACGCATACAAACCGAATCTTTTACACAAATGACTGTGACGTTCAACCAACACCACACCTCCCCTCTCTCTTTGTTACTAGTTTGGTTTAATCTAACACAACGTCAGAAGTCCTACCGTTGGGGTCCTCAAACCTTTTAGTCTCTAGTCTTCTAAACTCTTCAATCTCTTCAGTCCCACTTCCACCTCCGTTTACCCTAAAATTTACCATCGAGTACTACGAGTCAGGTCAAGTGACGTCCGGATTGACCTGCAGCAAATATAGGTTCCTACGCTACACTGTAGTTCGTAAGACCACAGAATCCCGGGTAACTGGGATCTAACGAGGTGTACCTCGGTTTAGACACAAAAGACTTCCGTCTTCCACTTTCGCGTAGTCTCTACCAACTATTAACGCCTCCGATAATCCACGACGACCGTAATAATTTACAGTTTTTCCGTAATCTCCGGGACTACATTTAACATGTTTATTTACACCGATAAATCTCGAAAGATCAAATCACAAAGAGTTTGATAAGAAGTCTCTGAGTTGGGTTTGACTCGGAACGATATTTTAGTTTATATATTACCAAGTGAGAGGGGTTGGGGGTAGGTATTAAAAAGAGTCCATATATATTATTTGGATGACATTCTCCCCCGGACTAAAAGGGTTTTCAATAAATAAGTTATCAAAGTTTCAAATTAGTCGCAAACCCACCAATCTTTTTAACGAAACTCGAGACCATAAGACTATAGACTCTTTTAAACTTATCGTGACGAGATCAAATTAAATTTTCGAACTTATACTTGGATTTATAAAGAAAGACTAACACTCAGTAATTCCAAGTCAAAAAATCGGTAATCACTGATCCTACTTAAAATAAACTTAATTTAGTTAAATTCACTACGAATTTTAAATTAAATCTGAGTGACATTAATTAATAAGTATAGTTCATGTAAAAACTACAGAATACTGATGTTATATAAAACATGAATTGTTTCTCTTTTTATACAAAGGACAAGTCTTCTACACAGGATACGTATAATTCGTCATTAAGAATGTAAAACTATTTAAATTATCTAAAGTTAAACCAACGAACTACATTATCTCTTTTACCTTCGTATTTGAATGTTTCGTAATCCTCTCTTTGAAGGTCATCCTCAAAAAGGTCTTAAAAAAAAAAAATCAAACATAAACCTTCTATCGTTAGTAGTGACTTTAGTTATCTTTAAATTTTCAACTTTTTTTATCTCTTATTTGATTATATAAAACCTATGAAGAACGTAAATAAAACATGTGTGAAACTTCGTCCTAACACTCTCAATGGTTTGTAAAAAATTGTCCTCATTAAGTCTTAGATTTCATATATGTGTAGTAAAAATAAATTTTAGTTTATGGCATAAGTAAAAATTTTAACTTCACACTTTACTTTAATTAGTTTTGATTACGTTCGTCACTGATTAGACATATGATTAATATATGAGATATAAGATTATGATGTCTATCAAATATAAATTAAGAATATTTACATATATAACTCGAATATAACAGAGATTATTCCCTTCTTTCGTTTATTTGATTATAGATCATAAGTCAGTTAAATAATACTTTCCGATTTGATGAAACTGAAATACCGTGAAAGACGAGAGACGGACAACGTCGATCTACTTTTATTGAAAAACGAAAAGGTTTATAAGTTAAATAAAGAAATAAATTTTAATCACACGAATGGGAATTTCTATTTTACTGGTTGGTATCAAGAGGTTAAATTAACATAGTTCATACTGTCTTTTTTCGATAATCTGAAATTTTTAATTGAACTTTAAAAACAATTAATTAAAAGAAATACATATATATATATATATATGTGTATATATATAAACAGAGAAAGATGTAAGAATTAAAAAACTAGTATCACGTGAAAAGTTATAGGAAACCAGTAAACAAACTAAAGGGAGTCGAAGGATTTACTAAAAGTTCATAAGAATTACAAATTCCATTATTTTTGTTTAAACATAAATTTTTTTGTGACTCCAGTTTCCCTTTGTTCTCAACGAGAGTAACAGAGAATCCGAGAATAAATAGATCCAAAATTCTCTATGACTACATAACTATACTAAAAGAAATTTTGAAATAATCTTTTATAAATAAACTTATGTATATATACACATACTCTCTCTGTCTCTGTATATAAGTATATAACTAGTAGAGTATAAACACTGGACTACATTTAACAAGTACTTCACTTCACTTCAGCGAGTCAGTACAGGCTGAGAAACACTGGACACCTGACATCGGGTGGTTCGAGGAGGCAGGTACCCTAAGAGGTCCGTTCTTATGACCTCACCCAACGGTAAAGGAAGAGGTCCCCTAGAAGGGCTGATAATCCGGGATTTTAAATAATCCCTCCCTACCAACAAACGAAAATACTTGAAAGATATTCCAATACATCTGTAAAATTCAGGTTTATATATTACAAGAGTACTTGGTGAAGTAACAAATTAGAAAACAATGGTGTCAATCTTTTTTTATCACGTCTCTACAAAAAACGTGTACATTTAGAAGGAGAACTCGACTCCACTCGACACCCAGAAACTGGACACGAACCCGTGAAGGCAAGGAGTCTCTGTGACAGAAGGGCTGGGATAGGTGTAAATGAACAACGGAGTCGGATGGTGTGGGGTAGAGAAGAAAGAACTTCTGGATCGGAAACGTAACCTCCTCACCCGGGTCGGGGATCGATCCGAGATCGGACATAGCTTCCAGTGATTGTCTCCGGACATAACTTCCAGTGACGACGGGAAACGAATGTCGAAAGAGGTCTCGTATATTATAATGTCACATCGTTTCTAAGCAGGTAGAACGAGACGACAACAAATCACCTATTCGACACAGGGTGAGAAACGGGGGGTACCCGATACATCGGACGGTTCGAGGGGACAGGTACCCTAAAGAGTCCGTTATCATGACCGCACCCAACGGTAAAAGAAAAGGTCACCTAGAAGGACTGGGTCCCTAGTTTGGGTGTAGAGTACGTGACCGTCCACTTAAGAAATGGTGACTGGTTCGACTCTTTGGACAGTCCGAACGAATCACGGAACAAATTTCGTATGTAAAAGCTTACGTTCGTACGCAAAAGAACGCAAGTAAAACTTAGTGAAAAGTAATGGGTATTTTACTGTCATAAGTCGGAACTTTTATATAAATACCCATCCATCCAACAAACTTATTGGAGGAGACTAAAAACAACACATTCAGTTAAAAAAAAGAAGAGATCTTGAATGGTCAAATAGGAACAAACCACAACCCCACCCCCTTCTACAACGAAACACGGACAAAACAGAACTATAGTAGAAACTCCTAAAACAGGACGACTCATCCGTTCCTCTAGAACGACGAACCGTTTCTTCCCCTTTTGTTGATAACATTGATGCATTCGGACGAAAAACCCCTTATGTTCGACATATCGAGAACCTTTTCGTCGATGACTTCAGACAGGACATTAACGTCGTCTTCTTACCCTTTTATAGGATACAGACTTCAATTTGTAAGACTCCGAACAACAGTGACCACAAGGAAGTCCACGTGTTCTGATGGACAAGTGACGTCGAGACGTAGTGGATACTTTCCACGTTCTACGTCGAGTGTCCACCTCTCTTCGACTCTCCTCGAGTCGTCCCGATTGCTTACGTCGGTAGAAACTCCTCGAAGGAGGAGTCACTCTAATTCGTAGAAAAAGTAAAATGTATTCGTTAGATGGTTGCAAACGGCTAGGTAGGGTACGATTGGACTCACACGAAGGTACAGGGATGACCAAGAATTGGGAGGGTCTACGGTAGGACATAAGAATTGGGTCCGGAAAACGCAAATAAAACAAAGAAACGCATCTAGGTTGTAAAAACGAGAAACACAAACCTCACATTAAATATCACGGACAGTTCTAAGTGTCTGTCATTAATAAGTTCTTCATATAAAGGTGACAAGCCGTCTTTACGGGTGTATTGATCACAGTACGGAAACAGTGCATCAAATCTAATGTTTCTACCATAAGACTGTTTATGTCCTAGACTCGTGGTACATTAATACGTGAACCACCTCCCAGTCTGTGTCAGAAATACAAACATCTAAAGTCACAAAAAGGAAAAAAAAAAAAAAAAATTGTTCCTGAGAGTATAAGTCTCCGATTGTAAGATAACATGTGGGACTTCACGAAAAAAAGGGTACAGTGTATAAATGACAATCCTGAACCCTGAGACTTCCCGTTTTCGTGTAAACGAAAACAAGAAGGAGTAACAAGCCAAGGAAAAACACACACGCACGATCCCACGATCACACGAAGAGAAACTATCCGTGGAGACACCCTCTCCGTACGTGCCACCTCTCGTGACCCCAGTCCTTTGGACCCGGGAGCAGGACAGGTGACCGAGTCCTTGAAACTCGATTAAGACGTCAGTTCCGGAGTCTATGGTGCAGACGTTTCACTGATCATCTAGTGACACAAAGGAGACGGAGATTGTAAAGTGTCCAAGAAGGGGTACAAACATTTAATGTCGTGAGTAATATTGGGTTACTCCCGAAGACACACCTTCTTGAGTCCAAAAAACTTCGATCTATGTACTAATTTACTTCTACAACTATGAACTCCGAATTAATGTTAGTCAACTTCGTTCTGAAGTCCACATCAAGTCTCTCACAGAAAGACCAGGAATATCTGCGTCAACACACACACACGAGTCAACGACTCAGTACAGACTGAGAAACGCTGGGTACCTGACAGTGAGTGATCTGAGGAGACAGACAAACTTAATTCCATTAAGTCGGTAGAAGGATAAAAAGATGAAGGTACTGAACAAAAGAAAAAAAAAGGGAGAATCTGTTGGGTTATTTCGAAAAAAAAAGGGGACTGGTGTAGAACTGTTTTTTCACATGATGTACCCTCACATTTTCCTCGACCGTGTAAAATGTGAAAATTCGTATATATATATATATATCTCTCTCTCTCTCTCTCTCTCTCGATATAAATAAACCGACGTCGCCCAGAATAAACGCTGTACCCCCCAGAAACAACACCTGAGAGTTCAACACCGTGCACCCGAGGCCTCGCGTTTCTAAGTCATCAACGTCGAGTGTCCGAATCAACGAGACACCGTACACTCTAAAATAAAGGGATTGGTCCCTAACTTGAATGTAAGAGACGTAACGTTCAACCTAAGAATTGGTAACCTGGTAGTTCCTTTAGGGTATTTGTCGAAGTTTTCGATCACATAGCCGGTGTTGACGTGCGTGACCTCAACAGGACTTCTAACGAACATACGTCGTCGTCGCATGTAATTAGACCCGACACACCGACCAATGGGAAAGACGTTTAAGGACAAGTTCAGTCTGAGTACGACTAAACCAACCAAGCAACAAAAATCTTTGGAGTGTGACTTAGACGGAAACTTCTTAAACTCTTACTAAGTGACCGGTCTTTGCACGAGAGACGGTACAGAACCCAGCGGACAGACCAACTCGAACACACCTCGTTTGACAATTGACGCCACAGAACACGTCCCTTGCCTTGTAGGCGATCCTGGGACGACTCCGACGTCCGGTCCCTTCCGGAACCAACATCTCTCACCCGTACGACCGAACAAGAGGTGGGACAAGCCTACTACTCAAGGACAGGACAAACCCGGGTCCCAACTAACCAGTCCCACTCCTTCCTACGTTTTGAACTACATTGACTCTTCCTCTGGACCCTCCCCTAAAACTTAGTACATGATTGGAAAGAAGAAATAAGGTAGATCATGAAACAGGTCAAAACTTTACTAGAACGTAAGTCTAAGTCCTCTCGACCCCCACTATCCATAAGATATCCCTTCCTATTAAACAATCAATGTTCTCTATACGATCTTTCAACACAAGATCTTTACCCAGAACTAAATATTCTCCCTCGCAAGGAATTGATCTATATTCTAATATGTAATATTTTAATCGGTCACCTTTCTTCTCTGGCCCACTATTGTCTTTTAATAACAAATTCACACGAGACACTTGGATTTGTTGACTTTAAAAGGTACTGAAGACCACCCTGCCCACCATGAAGCAAACCTTCTACTCTCGTTTTACACAACCACATCCCAAACCATTACTGCTCTCCGGACATTGAGAAGTACAACCCAAAAATTAAAGAGTCGGAATCAAAAAAGTAAAGTACCGTGAGTTCCTTTTATTACCCTACTCGAGGTTTCCACACAACCAAATAAAATCTTGAAAGACACAATCTTCGTCATCTGTGACCCGTTAAAACGGTCATTGGAAACCCTCAATGACAATGTCGACCTTCGTCAATGTTCGTCGTCTAAGAGACAACTTCTTCACTATCTTTTGTCGACTTCTCGGACGAACTGGAATCACCAATAACTAACCATCCTCCCCGGATCTCCCGTCTTGACTTTGGACATCCACCTTCCTTTTCACCTAAACTCTAGTCACATCTCTTACTGAGGTGATCAGCCAGTCAAGTCAACGAGTCAGGACAGACTGAGAAACGCTGGGGTACCTGACGTCGTGCGGTCCGAAAGGACAGGTAGTGGTTGAGGGTCGCGAATGAGTTGAGTACAGGTAACTCAACCACTACGGTAGGTCGGTAGAGTAGGAGACAGTAGGGGAAGAGGAGGACGGGGGTTATGATGGGTCGTAGTCCCAGAAAAGGTCACTCAGTCGAGAAGCGTACTCCACCGGTTTCATAACCTCAAAGTCGAAGTCGTAGTCAGGAAGGTCACTTTTAAGTCCTCACTAGAGGAAATCCTATCTGACCAACCTAGAGGAACATCAGGTTCCCTGAGAGCTCTTAAGAGGTTGTGGTGTCAAGTTTTCGTAGTCAAGAAGTCACAAGTCGGAAGAAATATCAGGTTGAGAGTGTAGGCATACACTGGTGACCTTTTGGTATCGAAACTGAGTCACCTGCAAACAACCGCTTCATTATAGAGACGAAAAATTATACGACATATGTAACCAGTATCGAAAAGAAGGTTCCTCGTTCGTTAGAAAATTAAAATAGTGACGTCAGTGGTAGACGTCACTAAAACCTCCGGTTTTTTCATTTCAGAGAGTGACAAAGGTAACAAAGGGGTAGATAAACGGTACTTCACTACCCTGACCCACGGTACTAGAATCAAAAAACTTACAACTCAAAATTCGGTCGAAAAAGTGAGAGAAAGTGAAAGTAGTTCTCTGGGAAACCAAGGAGAAACGAAAGCCGGTATTCCCACCACAGTAGACGCATAGACTCCAATAGACTATAAAGAGGACCGTTAGAACTAAGGTCGAACACAAAGTGATGATCAGTTCCGGACTTTTTTCCCTCCACCCTCAAAAACAGTAATGTGTACAATTTCTTTCTAATCTTACCGTAAACACCCCTATACAAAATCCTCTCTCTCGTCGTTCGAAAAGACATTTCCCAGTCCATTACTTATAAAATCACAAATCCAAGTACACCGGAAACAACGAAAATGAGTGGAGACGGAAACACCGTGCTTCCGTTGACTCTCGTCAAACACTCGTCGCTCGTACCCACGACAGACCCGACGACCTTGTTTTATGACTTCTGACCCGTCGAAGTCGGTGTCTTTAACTAAAGAGCACGAAGACCTTCGACCTTTCAGTTTCTACTTCCATGACCGGTTAAACCAAACACCACTGTCAGACGAGGGACCGAACATCTACCATTTGAAGGATCAATACAAGAGTACACCACCACCCCCTCTCCCGTCCCCCCTCTACCTCCCTCTCTGCTCCCTCCCCTCCCTCTACCTCCCCCTCTCTCTGCCCCTCCCTCTCTACCCTTCCCCCTCCCTCTACCTCTCTCACCCTCTGTCTCTCGGTACCTTCCCCCCTCCCTCTGTGCCTCCCTTCCTGTACCTTCCCCTCTCTCTGTCGTTTTCCCTTCCCCCACTCTCTGTACTTCGCCCCCTCCGTCCCTTTCTCCCTCCCCCTCTCCCTCTCTCTCTTTAACGAGAAAACGAGAAAAAGAGGAGAACATTCCGATGGAAGGATAGTCTTATCCTGGGGGTGGGAATAATTGAGTAAATTGCATTAATGGAGGACTTTCTGGGACAGAGGTCTATCTTAGTGTAATTCCCAATCTCGAAGTTGTGTACCTCAGACCCACCCTCTTTACTATGTTAAGTTGGGTATCGTCGACACAAGGTTACCTTAAAATAGACATCTTTGTCCTCCATCAGGTCCAAACCGGGTGTCTGACATCAAACCGTCGGACACCAGACCTCTTTACTTTGTGTAGTCTTTCATCCGATCCACTAGACCGTCGTGTGAAGTCGTCAAAACGTCTACACACGACAAAGCCAGTTTCTGAGTCGGTCTCCTGTATAAACTACAGACCGTATCGAACGGTAGTACAAAAAGACATATTATTTTGGGAGAGGGGTGACATCTTTAGGACTTGTGGTGACTCTATACCAAACCCACTTTAGTAGACCCACTCTCACCGGCGTAAATTTCCAATTCACATGTCAGAGATCAAAATCCGACAGAACCAAGTGTAGGTTCAACACGACGAATGATCGACACCCTGGAACCCATTCAATAAATTGAAGAGACTTAGCCCAAAGAGTAAATATTGTACTATTATCACCTTAAATGGAATATCGTTATCACACTACGAAGTTATTCAATTATGTACAACCCCAGTATTACGTTACGGATCCAGTATCATACAAGAATCATTTACAATAAAGAACTTTATTCTCTATCATTCCCGAAAGAATGACCGTCTTTCACTTCTCCTTGATTTTTCGGAGAACTACTTTCACTTTCTCCTCTCACTTTTTCAACCGAATTTCGAGTTGTAAGTCCTTTGCTTNTTCTAGTACCGTAGACCAGGGTAGTGAAGTACCCTTTATCTACCCCTTTGTCACCTTTGTCACAGTCTGAAATAAAACCCCCCGAGGTTTTCGTGACGTCTACCACTGACGTCGGTACTTTACTTTTCTGCGAATGAGGAACCTTCTTTTCAATACTGGTTGGATCTGTCGTATAAGTTTTCGTCTCTGTAATGAAACGGCTGATTCCAGGCAGATCAGTTCCGATACCAAAAAGGACACCAGTACATACCTACACTCTCAACCTGACACTTCTTCCGACTCGTGGCTTCTTAACTACGAAAACTTGACACCACAACCTCTTCTGAGAACTCTCAGGGAACCTGACGTTCCTCTAGTCGGGACCCTAAAGAAACCTTCCTTACTACGATTTCGACTTCGAGGTCATGAAACCGGTGGAGTACGTTTCACAACTCAGTAACCTTTTCTGAGACTACGACCCTCCCTAACCCCCGTCCTCCTCTTCCCCTGCTGGCTCCTACTCTACCGACCTACCGTAGTGCCTGAACTACCTGCACTCAGACTCACCTGAGACCCTCAACCACTACCTGTCCCTCCGGACCGCACGACGCTAAGTACCCCAGCGTTGCACAGCCTATACTGACTCGCTGACTTGACTTGACTTCCCGAAGGGTCCACCGTGATCACCATTCCATGCACGGACGGTCACGTCCTCTACATTCTCTACACCCAAGTCAGGGACCCAACCTTCTAGGGGACCTCTTCCCGTACTGGTGGGTGGGATCATAAGAACAGATCTCTTAGGGTACCTGTCTCCTCGGACCACCCGATGTCAGGCATCCCAACGAGTCTCAGTCTGTACTGACTACACTGAATCATACGGGTGTTCCCTTCGGTCTCCGTTATACTAATCCTCGATTTCCACTCCGTTCACAGTTTCTAAATCCCTATAAAATCTTTTATTTATCGAAACCTAGTCTAACCTCACGCACGAAGGTAAATTTTTACTAATTTTACACCATTTCCCTTACACTTATGAAAAGACCTATTGGAAAGTCAAGAGGGCAAGAACGTAATAGTGTGAAAACACGAATAGGTATAGGGTAATAAGAGAATCGAGTATCCACGTCCCCGGTACAAACAAAGGGGACCAACGATAAATTCAGGATAGTGAATCGTTTCATGTACCGTATATCTACCAAGATAAAGAACCTAATTATTAGATGTAAATTTTATGTAGAAATAAAAAACGTGTAGACTAATTAAGATTATGTTGATTCAAATATTGAATAATATACCGAATTTTTGGGAATCATAAAAATGAAATATTTTTCCTTTTTCGTTCTCAAATAGTTAGAACTTTCTAAATATGATAGAAAAGTGAATATTAAAAGATGAATACGGGACAAATATTTCAAAAACACTGAATGCTAACATTATCAAAACTCATCTTCATATATGTTTTTTATATTGAAACCAATAAGAAGAAATCTTACTTTCTAATTTGTAATTTTGTCAAAAGTGACTTGAGAACTAGTACTAACGTAAACACCTCGTGAATGTCAAATCTTCGACGAAACCAGAAAAAAGTTACTTAAGATGTATTATATATATATAAAAAAGAAAAATATGGAATCTATTGATATACCTCTGTACCTTAGAATTTTATCTCAGAAGAAAACTACAACAGTCAAGTTTCGACCAAAGACCACTTCGCTAACATCGGTAGGGACTTAATTTGTATGTCGTCTCTTTGTTGTAACTTGAAGCTGTACCCCTTTCCTGACAATTCGAGAAACACTTTTAGCTGTTCCACTTACGGTCGTGAAAGACTCTCCGATGTTCTACCTTTCGTTATAACAAGTTTTCTTTACGAATCTTTTTTCCTTGACTTACAATTCCCTTTTACACGGAAAAGGTAAAAGAGGAAATGAAAATTGGACAATATATAAAAAACACACACGATCGATTCCTTACTAAAGAAGGTTAAAATTCTTATTATTTTACCTCCAATACACTAATTAAACCGTAGGAGAGGAGAGTTCTTCAGTCCACACAATATCAAATAAAAAAGACGTCATAAACGTCATAGAATTTAGGTTTTACGTAGGATTGGTAGTATAAACTTACGACACTAATAAAAACTATGACCATTTGATAAAACTTATAACCACGAATAAGACTTATGTCTTAAGATTAAGAGTCGAATATTAGAAAGTACTCATCTTCACCTGACCTAAAATGAAAGAGAAAGAGTAAAAGAAAAGAACGTTAACTGTTAACACTCGTCTTTTCCTACCTCGTTTAGTCGTAAGTCACAGACAAGTCTATTTCATTCTTGAGTTTTGTGAAAAGATCAACACCCGAACTTTTTTCTCAAATGGAGTCTCAGGTTAAGATTTACAATTCTTACATCTTATTTACAGTTGACTCACAACCTTACTCCTACTCTACCAACCTACCGTAGTGGCTGAGTTACCTGTACCCAAACCCACCTGAGGTCCTCAACCACTACCTGTCCCTCCGGACCGCACGACGCCAAGTGCCCCAGCGTCAGCCTGTGCTGACTCACTGACTTGACTTGACTCACAACCCTACCCTTCTGAACAGAAAGACTTACGGGTGCAATAAAACAAGAAAAACAAGAAAGAGGAGGGAAAACTATATTTAATTAGGTACGATTTGAGGGTCGTACAGCGCAAAAAATTTACAATAGATACCTAACCATATTAAACTGTACTTTGTCCCTCCCTCTAACTATAACGAGACACGAACTGATACTCTTCAACGACACTACGAGACTTAATGACATAAACGACTTTTATACGGTGTCTAATGAATCTGCTTGAATTATAATAAGAAATTTTCCGACAATAACATCTTTGAACCACCGGAGTACCTGTGCCTTTGGTCTGACCCATGTTGTACTGTCAATGAAAACTCGACCTACCTCCGAATGCAAAACTTTTTAGTCGATTCCATTCGTTTATGAAATTCTATAAAACACTTTTTTCATATATAAAAAAACAATTTTATCGTTATGTCTAGAAATATCTTTGTCTTCTTTTGTTGTTTTGAAGACATTGGGGTGGTGAACCTCTATCAACGATCATTATCAGTATACGTAAATTTTCGAAGATTATATACACATAAACAGAAAAATTACCCGGTCTGTAACGTGCAATAAAAGAAATATAAGATGACACGAAATTTAACACGAAATACGGTTGTATTATCTATATACATTAAAATAACAACAACGAATGAGTCACGTTGGGGTACCTGACATCGGGTGGTCCGAGGAGACAGGTACTACAAGAGGTCCGTTCTTACGACCTCACCCAACGGTAAAGAAAAAGGTCCCCTAGAAGGGCTGGGTCCCTAGCTTGGGTACAGAGGACGTAACCGTCCACCCAAGAAATAACGACTCAGTGTCCCTTCGGTATATATTAAAATGTCGAGTTTATAATGAGATTCAAAGTACACTTTTTATCTTAGGGAACAGGTAGGTTGGGAAAGATAAAGACAAAAGATGAGGAGTCTTAGTTATGAAAAATTGAAAATGAATATATAAGACGACTAATGAAAGTAAAGGAGTTTATTGGACGAAGATGGTCATAAAGGATTAAAAAGTCAAACCACACAATAGATACCTGAAGTCTGGATCTCCTACTCCTTGGATATACTAAGAGAGACTACTGGGGGGAACCGGGGGTTATATGGTAGGACGGAGGCAGAGGGAGGGTTACATCAGTATACGGGTAAAAAACAATTGAGTCAAAAGTCACAAATGTGATAATACAATACTTTTGAGAGAAGTTTGAACTTGGTGTACCACAGGACTTTAATATAAAAGAAAGAACACGTTAAAAGACAAAAGGATTGTCATTTATTAACGGAGTACAAAGGTCAAAAACAAAAAAGAAAAAATGAAGGAAATTTAGTACATGTTTGAGAGCTTGTATGGAAAATTTAAATCAGTGTGAGTGACCATTAGATAAACAACAAATAATAGTAATAATGAAAATTTAAAACAATATAAAACTTTGAGACAGAGGATCTCGGTAAAAGAGCAGAGGGACTAGAACGAATAAATGACAGATCTGGAAGATAAATTGACGTTGAGGGAAAATAATAGTAAGATCTTTACGGGAAGTAGACAGAAGATCCTCAAGACTCATAAAGGAAGTAGAAAGAGAACCTAATTTTTATCTTAGGACTAAGAAATCTGGGTACAAAGAAAGACAGAGAGAGAAAAAAAAAAAACTGGGAGGTGCATACAATTTTGTGAAAGAAGTCATCTAAGGACTCTTACACAACATCTATTTCACATTAATGTAAGATTAGAGACAAAAGAATATATCTAGACAAACACAAATGAAGACCTTCGAAACTCCTAAAACAATAGAAACTAATAGATTATAAACTTTTAAACTTTTACTCACCTAAAAACAAAAACAACACGACCAACAGAACACCCGAGAAGACTAGGACTTTGAGTCAGACCAAAACAAAATATAAAGACCATGTCGATAATTAGTCTTACCTGGAGGATCTCACTCTTAATAAGAATCTATAGGGGAAGAAATAGGGTAGAACAGAATAAGACACAAGACCCTTCAAATGAACTAAAATAGAATTAAAAAATTTTGAAGAGTGAAATACAACCTCATATCGACTAATTGTTACAACACTATTAAAGTCCATCTGTCGTCTCCCTGAGTTGGTATGTATATGTACATAAGTGAGAGGGGGGTTGAGGGGAAGGAAGGTACGACGGTGTATTACAACTCGTCTCAAGGGACACGATATGTCATCCTAAGAGAATACAAAATTTTAATGTATATAAAACAATAGTGAAATTGATAAAGATTTGTCAAAACTATAAGTTTTTTACGTAGTATAAATATAAAGTACCAATATCATAGAAGAATAAAGAGACTCTTAAAATTAATAATCAAAACTTCAAGAGAAACGAAAAAACAAAAGATGTAAGGAAATAAAGAAATGAACAAAATCCGAGAAAATATAATCTCTGAAAGGACCTCACAGTCAATAAGAACTATACCTAAGTAAGACTTCTAATTTAGTGTTTTTACGTTTGCTCTTCTGGACACACTCGGAGTCACAAGTCATAAGTCCACCTTTAAGTCGAAATAGTACACCACTACGGGTACACACATATCTAGAAGACACACACACACACAGACACACAGACATAGACACACAAATCGAAACGGTCACTCCTGTAAGAGGTCAGAACACAGACCCCTTATATTTTGACCAACAATAGTAGGTTTCTCAGATCACCGTCCTCCCCTAATTTGGCAGTTTACATCAAAGTAGTCCGGTGGGGAGAGAGTACTACACGAAACATAGGAGTTCAGAGGGACTCGAAGAGTCAACGAGTCAACACAGACTGACAAACGCTGGGGTACCTGACGGCGTACGGTCCTAAGGGAGAGGGTCTCGAACGAGTTTGAGTACAGGTAACTCAGTCACTACGGTAGGTTGGTAGAGTAGGAGACAGTAGGAGAAGAGGAGGACGGAAGTTATAAAGAGTCGTAGCACCAGAAAAGGTCACTCAGTCTAGAAGCGTTCCCGACCGGTTACATAACCTCGAAATCGAAGTCGTAGTCAGGAAGGTTACTTACAAGTCTTGACTAAAGGAAATCCTAACTGACCCAAACTAGAGAAACGTTAGGTTCCCTGAGAGTTCTCAGAAGAGGTTGTGGTGTCAAGTTTTCGTAGTTAAGAAGTTACAAGTCGGAAGAAATATCAGGTTGAGAGTTTAGGTATGTACTGGTGACCTTTTGGTATCGTAACTGGTATACCTGGAAACAGTCGTTTCATTACAGAGACGAAAAATTATGTGACATATCTAAACAATATCGAAAAGAAGGTCCTCCGTTCTCAGAATATTAAAGTACCGACGTCAGTGGTAGACGTCACTAAAACCTCAGGTTTTTTCATTTCAGAGAGTGACAAAGGTAACAAAGGGTAGATAAACGGTACTTCACAACCCTGACCTACGGTACTAGAATCAAAAAACTTACGACTCAAAATTCGGTTGAAAAAGTGAGAGGGGAAAGTGGGAGTAGTTCTCCGAGAAATCAAGGAGATATGAAAGACGGTATTCCCACCACAGTAGACGTATAGACTCCAATAGCTATAAAGAGGGCCGTTAGAACTAAGGTCGAACACGAAGTAGGTCGGGTCGTAAAGAGTACTGCATGAGACGTATATTCAATTTATTCGTCCCACTGTTATATGTCGGAACTGGAGGAGGAAAGGGTCAAACCTTGGTCAGACAATAAGGTACAGACCAAGATTCACAACGAAGAACTGGACGTATGTGTAAAGAGTCCTCAATCCATTCCACCAGACCATAACGTAGAGAAATTCTTAAAAGGTGTCAAACAACACTAGGTGTGTCAATTTCCGAAATGACATCAGTCACTTCGTCTCATCTAAAAAAAAGACCTTAAGAGAACGAAAAAACTACTAGGTCACCTACAACCGTTAAACTAGAGACCAAGGAGACGGAAAAGATTTGGGTGGAACTTGTAAACCATCAAGTACAAAGTGGATACCAACTTCGGACCGAACCTCTTAAAACTCGGAATGAAACGATCACACACTCTACTCACGTTAACACATCATTAAACTTGTAAGAAACTGTAACGAAAAGAAACGTTAACTTTACTTTTGACTGGAAAAGGTTAGAACACCGGTGACAACTCAGAAGGTTTAAACGACCACATAACTCACGTCGTGAAAGTGTCGTAGTAGAAAATCCTAAACTTTATCAAGTTGACCTTAAGGTAGTGGAGGTGATCGAAACAAGCATCATTAAGAAGGATTCCGGGTAAACTAAAGTGTAAGGTCCTACAGAGTGAGTACCACTCACTAGTGTGGTAACACCAATAGACCCAGTAATTATAGACAAAACAAATCAAGAACACACATAAGAACGGTGGAGAAGAATTATAGAAGACGAAGGACATCCAGGAATACTATACACAGGAAATAACACGGGTAGAAACGTATTTTACAAGGGAACCATCGAGATTAAAAGAACTCGAGAGATCAGAAAGGGGAAGATAACAAAAAGAAATAAAGCAACGTAACTAGTGACTCCTTCCGAAAGAATAGAGAGGAACTATAAGAAACCTTGAGACGTAAGTTTACCCATATAGAAAGGAAAAGTGGACCTTAGTTTTTTCTTTTCGAAGAGAAGAAAAAAGCCGATAAAAATTGTGAATGAGTCTGTCGGTAAAACGGAAAAATGTAAAGAAAAAGAACCCCTACCAAAACTAGTGAAGGAGGTCATGTTACAGTTTTTAGAGGTAGGTCTCAAGAAGTCCGTGAGACAGATAGTCTAGATTAGGAAAATTAAACAAACAGTGAAGGTGACATATTAGTATTCCCTGAACTGAATCCAGTATGGAATTACCGGATAACCAAAAGGGATGAAAGAAGTTATATTCAAACTTAAAACGTTATTCCCCAAGTACTAGACTCGGTGTCAGTTGAGGACGAGAACAAAAACGACTGACATATTTCGAAGAGGTAGAAATCAACGTTTCGTTTGGAGAGTCTACGACTGACTGTTTTACTATCCACTTGAAGTCCTAGGGAGGAGGTTTTGTTGTACAAAGTCAAGACGAAACCCTAATTTTGAAGATTCAGTAATACGTATTTTGACGTAGAAGTACAATGAAATTTGTAAGCTTTTAACTCAGGTCTAACCCTTACCTCGACAGATCTCTTCTGTCACCCCTATTTGTCAGGAACGTGAAATTTCATTACGACAACTTCTTGGAGAGTTCTTCCTGGTTAGGAGGGGACGAGGTTTATATGGATCCTGGCCTTAAATTTCGTTTTACGTGGATACCGATTAAGTATGACTACATACCGTCTCTAGTTTGGTAATAACATTTCGTTAATAGCAAGTCAATTTTTATTTATTTATTTTTTACGTTATTTTCACAAAAGGAGACTTCCTGATTGGTAGATAAAACGGAGGTTTAGAAATTTATTCAGTATACCATTGGAGTCTATCTCCTATAACTTCCTGCGTTAAACTGAAACCAAATTTCTTTACTGATCCAGGACGGTCCTGATTCCTAACGAACCATAAATAATCGAAGTCTGATGAATAACAGGAAGTTTACGGTAAAAGTACGTACATACGACCCTGTTATTTCTACTCCATTGAAGTCACACCGAGCCCTATCACATATCATTCACCACAATTAATGAGGGTATCTAAAAGAGAATGGGGACTGCAGTCGGAAACCACAAACGCTGACCGTGACCGACACCAACAGGAGACCACAGTGGAGGGTAAAAAAATTTATATTTAAATAAATAAAATTACCCTCCGATTAATGAAATGTTATAACATAACCAAAATATGTAGTTGTACATAATGGAGAAGACACCCGGTCTGTGGTTCGAGTCAAACCTCGAGATGGGAAGTCCTCGAGGAAAAGACAAAACACTAACAAATCAATGCGAGACATAAAAGACTCCGTGACACTCACACACACACACACAGGTATTATAGATGTCCCTCGTACAGGATCTCAATGGATTTCTCGGTTCTGAAAGGGAGAGTAAGACAGAACTGTCTTCTGTACACACGAGAGGGTACAACTCAAAGAACACTCAATAGAAATACTTTCACATCTTTTCTTACTCAGTAAGGTTGAATGGTTTCTTTTTCTTTTCCTTGAAGACTCAACAACACACAACCTATATTCAGATAAAGTTAAGTCCGATTTTACCAACGTAATAACAAATAATTATATTTCTACGGTGAGAAAGTTAACTACTCGATGTCCTCATTTCTTTATTCATAACGGAGTGAGGAACACAATTACGTACAAATACGTTACACGGACAAGCGACCCCGACGACATCTCATAAAGACTTCGAGTAAGTAAGTGAGCTATGAATCCCTAGCAGATGACACAAGGACGGTGAAACTATCCGAGACTGCTATCTTGTCACTTATTCTGTGGGACAGGTAAAGAAAGACTCTATAATCATTTTGATTATTAAGTCGACCCTTTAATTTATAAATTTATTCGTTAACGTTCTTTCATGCTATTCGTGAGACCTCTTCATATCTCGTGACACACTCGTGTCCCGTCCCGGCGGTACCTGTCTGAACGTCTCTTCCACTAGACACGGGACTCCCTTGTCACCTTAAGTTGGCACGTCATGTCGTTTCTCCGTCTCCCGTTCTCATACAGTTTGGGTCCCAGAACTTCCTTATAACACACAAACACCTCCACTTTCTTTAAAGTCACACGGACACAAACTCAGACTCCATCTCATCGTACTATAATATTTCCATCCGACCCCGTTCTAAGGTACCTCGGATCATTCGGTACGTTTCCTTAACCTGACAGGACTCCTGTAACCCCTAAAAACTTCCCAAAATTCCCCTCTCGGTTTCTTACGAGTTTGCTGGTGTGTTAACGCGAGTAGAATGTGCGATCATTTCATTACGAGTTTCAAGAGGTTCGGTCCGAAGTCGTCATGCACTTGGCACTTGAAGGACTACAAGTTCGACCAAGATCTTTTCCGTCTCCTTGGTCTATAGTTTAACGGTTGTAGGCAACATAGTAGTTTTTTCGTTCTCTCAAGGTCTTTTTGTAGATAAAGACGAAATAACTGATACGGTTTTGGAAACTGACACACCTAATGTTATTTAACACCTTTTAAGACTTTCTCTACCCTTATGGTCTGGTGGACTGGACGGAGAACTCTTTAGACATACGTCCAGTTCTTCGTTGTCTAGACCTGCACCTTTTTGTCTGACCAAGGTTTATCCTTTTCCTCATGTAGTTCCGACATACAACAGTGGGACGAATAAATTGAAGATACGTCTAATGTAGTACTCTTTGCGACCCGACCTTCTTCGTGTTCGACCTTAGTTCTAACGACCCTCTTTATAGTTATTGGAGTCTATACGTCTACTGTGGTAGAAATACCGTCTTTCACTTCTCCTTGATTTTTCGGAGAACTACTTTCACTTTCTCCTCTCACTTTTTCAACCGAATTTCGAGTTGTAAGTCTTTTGCTTCTAGTACCGTAGGTCAGGGTAGTGAAATACCCTTTATCTACCCCTTTGTCACCTTTGTCACAGTCGGAAATAAAAAAACCCGAGGTTTTAGTGACGTCTACCACTGACGTCGGTACTTTAATTTTCTGTGATTGAGGAACCCTCTTTTCAATACTGGTTGGATCTATCGTAGAAGTTTTCGTCTCTATAATGAAACGGTTGTTTCCAGTCAGATCAGTTCCGATACCAAAAAGGTCACCAGTACATACCTACACTGTCAACCTAACACTTCTTCCGACTCGTGGTTTCTTAACTACGAAAACTTGACACCACAACCTCTTCTGAGAACTCTCAGGGAACCTGACGTTCCTCTAGGTTGGTCAGGTAAGACTTCCTCTGGTCAGGACCCACAAGAAACCTTCCTTACTACGATTTCGACTTTGAGGTCATGAAACCGGTGGAGTATGCTTCTCATCTGAGTAACCTTTTCTGAGACTACGACCCTCCCTAACCCCCGTCCTCCTCTTCCCCTACTGTCTCCTAATCTACCGACCTACCGTAGTGCCTGAGCTACCTGCACTCAGACTCACTTGAGACCCTCAACCACTACCTGTCCCTCCGGACCGCACGACGCTAAGTACCCCGGCGTTTCTCGGCCTGTGCTGACTCACTGACTTGACTTGACTTGACTTCTCCTCTCGTCACTAGTATGAACAAAATACATCTAATACATCTATTCTAACCTTCTTACTGTCCTAATCCTCCGGACAGTCTTCTAATACCACCATTGAGTCCGTGTTCTACTGATGACGACTCCTCAATCTAAACTCTCTCTAATCCTCCATTTTAAACTCTCTTTAAATCCTCCGAATTACTATATATCTCTATCCTCTCCTACTAAATACTTACTAAGAATTAAACGACCAAACACGGGGACTTACAGCCCACCGTCAAGACACAATTTCTGAGTCTTGCTTCTTGTGTAAACCTTCTACTCTACCTTACTTTTAATAAAGACACAATGTCCACAAAACACACCTCACTAACTCTCTATAGGGGTGTTATTATAAACTACTCGTGAAGTAATACACACAGATCTCAAATTCTTAATCTAGATTCAATTTCTACGTCTTTCAGTTGTCTTATATCTAGTAAAATCGGTAGCAGTCCCCTACTTGATGAATTCAATGAGTTCACTACCTCCGGTTCGATCTATAAACTCCTTTCGCTTCTGAATTCTTTTCCGACCTCTCTCGATTCCGTGACACTATCCTGACTTCCGTCGTGACCCCAACTTTTGACACGCAGAGAAAAGACTCTCAGTGTCATAGAAGTGAAACTTTCTTAATAACTAAAGAAAAAAATTAAAATTAAAAAATTGTGGTTTTTGTAAAGTATAACTCTATATCGACTAATTGTTACAACACCATAAAAGTCCACTTGTCGTCTCCCTGAGTCGGTATGTATAGGTACAAAGGTGAGAGGGGGTTTGGGGAGAGGGTACGTCCGACCGTGTATTGTTACTCGTCTCAAGGTACACGACATGTTATCCAGAAACAACCAATAGACAAAATTTATATCGTCACACACGTACTGGAAGGGTTTCGGGGATTGATAGGGAAGGGACCGTTGGGATTCAAGTAAAAGATTCAGACCCTCAGAAAAAGACAAAACATTCATTCAAGTAAACATAGTTAAGAAAGATCTAAGGTGTATATTCCCTATAACATACCATAAAGAGGAAGAGACTGGATGAAGTGAGTCATACTGTGAGAGATCCAGGTATGTACAACGACGTTTACCGTAATAAAGTAAGAGAAAATTACCGACTCATTAAGGTGACAAATATACATGATATAGAAATAAAAAAAGAGAACATCTCTCTGTAAAATAAAACGTTACAAAAGTCATACAAGTGAAGTGCACAGAAAGGAGAGTCAATCGACCTCGGAGGATGTGTCAAACCATTGAACCTCAGTCGAGGTCACTCTCATATAAGGGGAGACGTAGTGTGTAGGGTATATGAAGAATTGAAGCCCTTCTTACTTCACCGGGATTACAAATATGTCGACTTTCGTTTCGGGATTAACCGTGAGACTAGGTATCCTGTAAACATGACAAACGGGAAAGGGGAGTGACATAGGGCTTCGGGTCACTGACCAAAGGACCCACGGGACTACAGTCGAGGGCATCGGAGTAAGGAGACGAGAGTATTGTGAGTCGTGCCACTTGTGAACATTGATGACTAAATGACTTAACGAGACAAAAAGAGTCGTCTCACACTCGAGGTGCTCGTCCTAAGGAGAAAGTGATGGACAGAGGAGTCGTGGTCCGTATAATACTAACGGGTTATTTAATACAACTTAAATTCTTTTACTTTCAAATGGAATTTTTTTTTTAGATAGTATACTATCGTGGGCCCAATTAACAATGGAAACCCCTTCTCTCTACCCATCACTGTCCCGTCCCCGTACTTTTCCGACGAGAGGAAAGAGAAGGAGGTGGACGAATGACCTGTGCAAGTGGGGAACTAGTAATACGTCGACTTAAACACTACCACGTAAAGGACTCACACGACACCAACAAATCAGTGAGTCAACACAGACTGGGAAACACGGGGGCACCCGACATCGAACGGTCCCAGGAGACAGACACCTTAAAGGGTCCGTTCTTGTGACCTCCCCCAACGGTAAAGGAAGAGGTATATACGTGTCATAGAGGAGACAGGTAGGGAGACAACCATCTGTAAATCTGACGAAGGTACAGAACCGATGACATTTGTCACGACGCTAGTTGTAACCCCACGTATAGAGAGAAGCCCGGTACAAAAAGAGGTCCATTACGGGTTCTCACCCTAACGTCTCAGTATACCGTCGAGATAAAAATCAAAAACTTCCTTGGAGATATAAAAAGTGGATCACCGACATAGTCAAACGGATAAGGGTGGTCGTCACGTCCTCCCAAGGAAGAGAGGTGTGGGAGAGGTCGTAAACGACAAACACCTAAAAAACTACTATCGGTAAGACTGGGTACACTTTACTATAGAGCAAAACGTAAACGCAAATCGTAAATCAAAACTAAACGTAAATCGTTACAACTTCTAGAANTATACCGTCGAGATAAAAATCAAAAACTTCCTTGGAGATATAAAAAGTGGATCACCGACATAGTCAAACGGATAAGGGTGGTCGTCACGTCCTCCCAAGGAAGAGAGGTGTGGGAGAGGTCGTAAACGACAAACACCTAAAAAACTACTATCGGTAAGACTGGGTACACTTCACTATAGAGTAAAACGTAAACGCAAATCGTAAATCAAAACTAAACGTAAATCGTTACAACTTGTAGAAGAGTACACAGATAACCGATAGACGTACAGGAGAAACCTCTTTTCAGATAAGTCCATAAGATGGAAAAAAAAAAAAAACTCACCCAACAAAACTACGATAATTCGTAGTATTCGACAAACATTTAAAACCTCTGATTAGGGAATAACCAGTGTAGTAAACGTTTATAAAAGAGGGTTAGACCCAACAGAAAAATAAAACTAATAACAAAGGAAAGTACACGTTCTCGAAAACTCAAATTCATCCAGAGTAAACAAATAAAAACGGAAATAAAGGTAATAAGACCCTCTACCTAGTTTTTTCTACAACGACACTAAATACAGTCATAAGATGGATACAAAAGGAGAACCTCAAAATAAAACAGACCAGAGTGTAAATCCAGAAATTAGGTAAAACTCGAATAAAAACACATACCTCAATTCCTTACTAGATTAAAGTGAAAAAATGTACACCGACAGTTCAAAAGGGTCGTGGTAAACAGTTTCTCTGACAGAAAGGCTATAGTAAAGCAGAAAAGAGGAAACAGTATCTTATTAACTGATATTCCACGTACCCGCAGAGAGACACAAAAGATAGGATCTTGATGGCTAAAGACTACCACTGTAAAATCCGACCAAACCACCACAAAACGTTCGGTAATATCCATACACCATGCCTGAAGGGACCACCGACTCTGTCATTTCGTAGACCGATGTTACGCCCTCTGGGACCAAACTAGGGACCCAACCCTTCTAGGAGACCTCTTCCTTTGTCGTTGGGTGAGGTCATGAGAACGGACCTTTTAGGGTACCTGCCTCCTAGGACCATCCGATGGCAGGTGCCCCAGCGTCTCTCGACCTGTGTTGACTCGCTGAAGTGAAAGTGATATCCATACACCATCCAAATTTTAGCAAAAGACTTGGGAGACGGATGGGACTAAAATATGTACGATTAATATAAATATAAACTCGTTATGAAATTTCAAATCCACTCTGAACTTAGGTTTTGAGTCATATAAAGAGAAGACACTAAAAACTTCAATAGAAGAATAAGACTTTACAATCCCCTTACTATTAAGACACAGTACATCCTCAGTTCCATGATAAAATAAATCGAGTAATTTAGTATTGTTATTGTGAAATTAGTCAAAACATTAAAACGAGGAATCCTCTAAGTCTTCTCTCGATACTTTCACTAATCTCCTCCTCTCCTATTTCCTTTCTCTATTACATTGACCTTCCGCTCTACTAAGGAAGTAAACAATAAATACCATAAAAAAGTAAGTCGACATCATCCTGGCTGTACTCCCTTCTGCTCTCGAACTTCACCTCACAAACTCCAGCTCCAATGAGCGTCCTCTCCGACATGGTCTCAGTTCCGACAAATACGATCTTACTCATTGACTTCTCGTTGAGGTTTGAGTAAACGTCCCTTGAAATTTCTCACAAATACTGGTAAACTGACCCCACCATCTTCAACTTAACTTACTAGAGAATTACGGAAGGGTGTGAAGGTATTAACGAGTGTTCTCCTTTAGTCTTACTACATTTTTAAACTCGACAAAACGTTTAAAGTCTTTAGTTATAACCGTAGACTTTATATCTAATTTTCATATTTAATAACGGTTTACACCAATTCTCTCGACTATGGATTAAGTGGAAACAAAGGAAGATCTCATCAAGAAGGTCCCTTAAGTCAAAGAACGGTCAGGGTTTAAAGAATTACAAAAGTTTGAACGGTCATAAAATCGTTCACTTCTCTACACTGACGATGAACGGTAGTATTAGAAAAGGACCGTCCTCAGAGAATCAGACTCAAGAAAGGTCGGAAATAAACCACCCTTACACAGTCTGACCCTAAACACAAATAAATAACGTCTCATATTGTGTGTTCTCTTTTCTTTGCCTTGTATTCATTTTACGAATTACTTACTAGTCTTCAACTTGTGAGTACATCGACAGTAGGACTGGTTCCTTGTTCTCGTAATGATCGTTGAGTCTCCAAGGGCCGAGAACGGTCGAAGGGACTAATGATGGGAGAAAGGAAAAACACCTAGGTGTTGACCGAAGATTGTGATATTAAATAAAAACGGACCAAAAGTCAAAACAAAGGTACCTTGATTTAGTAAACATACGAAAACACTGACCGATTGAACCGAGTTGTAATATAAACACTGTAAATCTGTGCAACACCACACATTGGGATCAAACAAATGAATGTGACAAAACATTATAAAGTAACACAATGTGAAAGACGACAACTCTAAACCATCAAAGGTAAAAACCGAAAAGACTTATTACAACGATACTTGTAATGACATACTGGGAGCCTCGTGCATAAGGGGGTGGTCTTAAAGACGACCGTCACTCTAACGACTTACGATCCCATACGCACCCATATCGAAAATGTCTCTCACGATTTGACATAAGGTGTCACAAACATAAAGTGGAAATGAGTCGTACGAGTGTACGAACAATTGTGAGTCATGACACAGTCTCTCCTTAAAAAGGGAGTAGAGGCCGAGAGGCCGGGAGGGAATAGCCGAGAGATAACAAGTACAAAGGACTACCAAAGTAACAATAGGACCCGAACGAAATACGTTTTTATAAAAGTATAAAAATTTCATAGAGTAACTTTAGGTATAACAATCCGAATACAGAAAGAACGAACAGAAGGTAACTGTAATCTGTATACGTAAAATTAAAAATACGAATGACCTGTCCAGTGTTCTGTCGTCGTGTCAGAGTAAGTCTTACGGAACCCCTTCAATGTCTAAAACCAACATCGGGTACATCGTCTCTACATGACCCAGAATTTTTCTTACGTCCGTAACACCCCTTCCCTTTCACGACTGACATAAAGAAAACCTGTCCTTTCTTATAGAACAGACTTTAAACAACAATTTTCCTCATTGAAACCTCGTTTATCAAAATCATACTGTCCTCTATTATACTCCGTTTTAATTACTCATGAAAATTATTTAATGTTTTTAATTTCATTCACAACCCTATAATATTTCAGAGAGTTCGTTCAATAAAGTTCTCCTTGGAATCTTACTCTCAGTACAATGATTCACTTTCTTCGATTAGACTTTAGTGAGGTTAATACACTATAAGACCTTTTCTGTTTTGATACCTCTGTCAATTTTCTAGTCACCATAACGACGTCCAACCCTCCACCTCCCTCTCTACTTATCCATCGCGTGTCTCCGAAAAACCATGTCCCCTTGGAGAGACAGATTGTGGTATTATCACTACCTATGTACGTAATACGTAAACAGGTTTGAGTATCTTACATGTTGCAACACTCACCTGGGATTACATTTGATATCTGAAACCGACCAATACTCCATAGTCATACCCAACTAGTCAACATTGTTTACACGGTGACACCATCTCCTACGACTATTGCCCCCATCTATAAGTACATACCCTAGTTCCCTATTCGAAACACGGAAGGAGAGTCAAAACGACACTCAGAATTTGACAAGACTTTTTGAATTCAGAAAAGAATTTTTTTTTTTGAACTTCATCTCTTTTCACACTTTAGACTACACAGTATATATTATAAAACGAACCATTCACGTATAAACCCAAGTATATACTTTACCACCGAAGGGTCCACTGAGCAACCTATTTCTTAGACGGACGTTACGTCCTCTGTTTTCTCTGCACCCAAACTAGAGACCCAGTCTTTCTAGGGAACCTCTTCCCTTACCGTTGGGTGAGGTCCTAAGAACGGACCTCTTAGGGTACCTGTCTCCTCGGCCCACCTGATATCAGGTGGCTTCCCAGCCTGTACTGACTTCGCTGACTCACGCATACTCTCTCTACAAAATGATTAAAATTATAGAAATCTTAACTTTAAAAAAAAAAAATGATCTATTAACAAAATTTTGATTCCTTAGTTTCATTTTGCACTGTAGTCACCACCGTCAAAAATTTTTTGGGGTTTCACTGAACCTTAAGAAAAACCATCGTGAGGTCTACGAGGTATGTCTCTAGTTTACACACTTAATTAGTCTATACAGGTATCTCTTCCACTATCTTTTATTTCTTCATCAGAAGATAAATACCTTTCTGACGACCACATGAGTGTCCATAGAATTTTGTGGACCTAGCAAAAAATATTTGGAGGCAGCACCAATCGAGGTATTCTCATGACGTACACACCAGTCATAGTTGTCACCTCAAGTATGTTTTTAGTTCCTCTAATTAGGGTTTCAAATGAAGACGGAGGACTTTTAGTAAGAAACGTTGAACGTCTTAACCGAGAAAACCTTTGTAGATCATTTTTTTAATGATTAAAAACAGAGACGACCCAGAAGTAACGGCGTAGCCGAAAAGAGCTCAGGAGTGTTTGTCCCCGAGGAGAGATCGACGTCCCGCACCCGAGGACTAACACCACCGAAGAGGACAACCCCTCGTGCCCGACATCCCGTGCGTCCGACGTCATCGACACCGAACGTCGAGATCTCGTGGCCAAGTCATCAACACCGAGTGTCCGAATCAACGAAACTCCGTACCCCTAGAAGGACCTGGTTTTGGGTGCAGAGGACGTAACCGTCCACCTTAGAAATGGTGACTCGGTAGTCCTTTCGGGTCTTTATAGAGAAGTAGACACTTCAAAAGACCTTTAAACCTTTTGAAAATAAGTAAGAAAAATTAGAGTTACGTAGTAACTGTTTTCGACGTCTTTCAGAAAGGAGCTGTTTTTCTTACGAGCAATACTTCGATCCCGTGGTCTTCCGACTTAAAACTTTTCAATTAGAGCCGAAACTTCAGGGTACACTCAGTTTCTTTTACACCTGTACATACTTAGTCGAGTAAACACAGGAGACGATTCACACCGAAAAGAGAAGACTTAAAAAAAGACAGGAATCACATCTTAAAATCTACTACAATTAGTCTATGTTTATATATACGAAATTTGTTACATGCCACTTTAAGGTTCGAAAATTTTGAGAATTTTTTAAACTTCCGATAAAACGTTTTTGTTTGACTTCTTTACTTGTAAATGTATCCTTTTCTTTTGAGGGTTTAAACTTCTCCTCACGGTCCTCTTCGTTGTTCTTTACGACTAGAATGTAACGGACTTCTTTAGTTTCATCACTCCAACTGACAGGGTTGGTAAAAGTGGTTCTTGACCTCGGAACAAACTCGACGTACTTCATGATTCGTTGTACCTATCTGTATCTCTAATAGTATGATTTACTTCATTCAGTCTTCCTGTTTATGGTACGCTATAGTGAACATACACCTTAGAATTTACACTACGTTTACTTGAAAATAGATACTTTGTCTGAGTGACGTAGTTACTCATCGAAAAAAGTAAGGTCATCATAAGGGATAACATATATATGGTGTAGGTGACACAGGTAAAGGGACAACCTGTAAATCCAACAAAGACATAGAACCGATAACACTTATCACGACAATCCTTGTGTCTCAACGTACATAGTAAAACTTAATATCAAAATAAACCTATATAGTGATCCTTACCCTAACGACCTAGTATACCGTTGAGATGTGATAAAAGGTATCACTGACGTAGTTGAATGAGAGGGTAGTTGTCACATCCTCTCAAGGGAAAGGGGTATGGGAGAGATCGTAAACAATAAAAATCTGAAAAATTGTTACTGGCAAGACTGACTGTACTCCACAATAGAATAACATCAAAACTAAACGTGAAGAGATTATTAATCGTTGCAACTCGTAGAAAAGGACACGGACAACCGGTAGACATAGACAAGAAACCTCTTTACGGATAAATCCAGAAGACCGATAGAAAACTAACCCAATGAACCAAAAAAATATAACTCGACGTACTTCATGATTCACTTCAACGAGTCACACAGACTGAGAAACGCTGGGGTACCTGACAGGATGGTCCGAGGAGACAGGTACCCTAAAAGGTCCGTTCTCATGACCTCACCCAACGGTAAAGTAAAAGATCCCCTAGAAGGGTTGGGTCCCTGACTTGGGTCCAGAGGGCGTAACGTCCGACTGCGAAATGGTACTCGATGGTCCCTTCGGGACCTTCGTACTCGACAACCATTTAAAACCTCTAATTAGGGAACAGTCAGTGTACTAAACATTTGTAAAGGGGGGGGGTCAGGTATCCAAGAAAAACAAAACAAATACAAACACCAAAGGAAACGATACGTTTTTCAACATTTAAACTAATCTAGGGTAAACAAATAAAATCGAAAATAAAGATAACGGAACCCTCTGGTCGGATTCTCTTAAAACCATACTAAACACAGTTTCCTACAAAACGGACACAAGAGACGATCCTCAAAATACCACAATCCAGAAGACAAATCCCGAAATTCGTCAAAACTCAAATAAAAACACATAACACGGTCCCACACAAGATTGAAGTGACCAAATGCCCGTGACTAAATGTCGAAAGGGTCGTGGTGATCGACTTCTCTGAAAAAGGGCAACATATAAGAACGGAAGAAACAGTTTCTCATTGACTGGTACCCGTGCACTCAAATAAAGACCCGAACACAACACTACCCAGAAAATACGTACATACTATGACATTATATTACGTACCCAATAAACTTTTTACAACTACAGACCTCTAAAAATTTACAAAGGTCTACAATTTGGTAAAGTCATATATTTTAGTGTAAGTGTAAACAATTATAGCGTCAGTTATTGAAGACTTTACAAAAATTCATAACCCTTCAAGAGTTCGAGAACCATCCCCCATGTTCAAAAGGATTTAGGATTAAAAATTGATAATAAAAGGAACTTTACTGTTCCGAGTCAATCAGTAAAAGTTCCTTTACAGATCGTTCAGTGGTTAGACTTATTTGCATCAAACAGACCACCAAGAAAGTTCAATTTTATTTCGAAATACTTGGTCTACCAATTAAGTCGAATGTTGAGTTTGATGCCGGGTCTACGAAAAGGAGTTCCGTAGGTAGGACGTACTACGAAATATGTATCAAGGGTAAAGTAGAAAAGTAGTGTGTCTGATGATGTTACTACACATAAGTTCTAACCCTAAATTATCTTAATTACTAAAAAATAACGAAATAGTTCCTGCAGGAATTCACTTTGACTGAGAAGGGTGGTTATTTACGTACTTCCACTCCTTATACTGATGGTCGTGTTGGACCTCTGTGACGGAACTAAAGACGGTTCCGTGGTCGTCACAATGGGAGACATTTTAGGAGAATCGATCGTGTACACGAAGAGATCGTTTACGTCACACTATTGGTTGGGTTACTCTATATGATCACCGAAAAAAGTAAAGATCAAACAAATACAGTATAATATTATAAAAAGTTACATGATATCACATCGTTTCTTACATAATCGGAAATCTTCTCGAATAGAGAAGATTCAAATTTTATAAGTTAAAGAAAAAGAAATATGAATCTAACTAACCAGAGTTTGACTATGATGTTACATTGACCGTGGTATTTATAATAATAATAAATTTACAAGATAACACATTACACACGCACGATTCAACGAAGTCAACACAGGTCGAGAAACGTCGAGGTACCTGATATCGGGCGGTCCGAGAAGACAGGTACCCCAAGAGGTCGGTTCTCATGACCTCACCCAACGGTAAAGGAAGAGGTTAACGTATTACGTGACATTCTATTTAATAATTGTAGATATTTCAACTTCCCTTATACCGAAAGTAGTATTAGAGTAAAGAATAAATAATAAAAAGAGTCAAAGAAACCTTATCTAAGGAGGGAAGGAACTCAGTCTTCTGAGAGACTATTCAGTCAAAATAAAAAAGGTCGTGAAAATTTACATCTGTCACACCACCATCCACTCTTACAATTAGAAGATCAGGGTAAAATTCTGTTATTAAATTCTATTTTTAATCCTTTTGTAATATTTATTCAAAAGAAAATCTTACTCTACTTTATATAATTTACTCAGAGTTTTTAGTTTTAAAGAAAAAGAAACTTTTAAATTTTTAATAATGAACTTGTTCAATTGTTTTCCATGGAGTAGGAAAATACAAAGACATATTCAACGTCCCTTTTGAAACCGAAATTTTCATTCTTAAATAACTTGTCATTACTCCGATGTCTCTAATATCGTCCTTATTGGTGGTTGACGACCATTCTCGTCTCATCATGACTCTCATGTAACTCGATTAGAGACTTTTGCGTGGAGAAATATGGGAGTTGGAGACGATATCTTGTGTGGCCTTATACGTTTGTACGTAAGGTAATCGACAGTCTTACTACAGCAGTGTGTAAAACATCGAAGACCTTTTAAGGTGACAGAGGAGTTTTCTCATTCTCACTTTTTCCGTGTATTACAAAATCGAAATGACACTTCTATCAAAACTTGAGTCTCAAGCGGAACTTTCCAAGGGTCCCTAGGGCATACCAGGGGACGACGACGACGACTCAACGAAGTCAGCACAGGCTGAGACACGTTGGGGTATCTACCGTCGGGTGGTCCTAGGGGGCAGGGACCCTAAGAGGTCCGTTCTTGTGACCTCACTCAACGGTCAAGGAATCAGTGTGAATTTATTGACAACAAGATCTACAAACTTTGATGGTAGTTCTACAAAATTTCAATGGAGACTTTTATTGGTAAAAAATTTTCTTGTAGAAACGTAGGATTTCGTCTACACCATTAAGATACAGTTCTAGTAGGAGTAGTTCCGGAACAAGACACAGAAGAATCTTTCAATTGAGATCATAGAAAACAATACAGTATAATTAATCCCATTCGCAGTCTTTCACCTTCTTGTCACCCGTGAAAATGGTGTACTTTATTCGACTAGATAATTAATAAAAATCAATCTCTTCTTTACGTATTAGAAACAAAAGTTCTACTCCAAAATGACCATACCTTGATAGAGGGCGTAAGGAACTAGGTCAAATACCGACCTTTCTTACTTCTAAACCTTTTCTTACGTTAGAAAAGATCAAACGACGAGTACGAATTGACACCTCTTTGGACCGACCTGGCAGAGACCCTGTTTCTAGAATCGAAGAAGAGTACGTCGTTAATACTGTGACCTGAAACACGAAGGCAGGGAAGAAGGTCAACTTTGTAGTGAGTGTAAAGGTCAGAGAGATGAACACGAGAGAGTCTGTGACTCAAACTACCTATTAATCAATCCTAATTTAACAGGTAATTTGTTTTACCAAAAATATTATAACTCGAGGTTTCTACCTTTTAACAATTTATTACTTTATGGGACACGACAGAAAGAAACTAAGATTCCACGTGTAAAACCGTCTAAAATCGTCGTGACTTTACTCTTACACAAAAAGTTTCCACATAGACGAATTCACCACTTAAAAGAGGGGGTGAAAACACTTCATCATAGTTAAAAAGAAAATTAAAACTTTACAATAGAGTTTATATATAAAAAACTGTAATAACGTTTACGATGAAGTACCCTTTTTGATGTTATATAAAAGTCAGA
This sequence comes from Capra ibex, assembly GCA_006410555.1. Taxonomy (NCBI): domain Eukaryota; kingdom Metazoa; phylum Chordata; class Mammalia; order Artiodactyla; family Bovidae; genus Capra; species Capra ibex. The sequence continues at coordinate 1,092,325 of SJYO01016727.1, forward strand.
AATTACCAAAAACACAAAAAGAAAAGTTTCTCTTTATTGTCTTAGACCGTTATTAAATATATATAAAAAAGAATTTTTACGAGAAAGTGTAATTCACGAAGTTTGTCTATCTTTTAATTGTGACTTAATACAAGTATATTTGACGAGTCTTCAAATGAATTNAACACAAAAAGAAAAGTTTCTCTTTATTGTCTTAGACCGTTATTAAATATATATAAAAAAGAATTTTTACGAGAAAGTGCAATTCACGAAGTTTGTCTATCTTTTAATTGTGACTTAATACAAGTATATTTGACGAGTCTTCAAATGAATTTTTTTTTTTGAGAATAAAAAAATTCCGATATCATTTATTATATCAAACCAAAACCGTATACGAATACAAAATTTAAAATATAAGTAATAAATTAAGACAATTGTTATCCAAATAAAATCCTGTCACCTTGAACATCTTCTCGGGTATGTTTTAAGAGGACCAGACTCAAAGATGAAGTTTTAATTACCTGAAGGGTATAAAGATTTTCCGAGCTTAACCTAGGGACGTCTAAGTAAGGTCCTATCTCATTGGAGACTGTACATTCAATAGTAGAAAATAAAGAACAAGGAGAATAATAATAGTTAGGGTGTCTCGAATTCTCGATGAGTAAAATTAAAAAAAACAACAACAAGCCCACCTTCCTTGGTTCTCCATTGTATATTAAGATCCTACTACTTTTGAGATCTTACCTTTTTTAAAAATTCAGTAAAGTAAGAGTACTCAATATGCGGGAGAATGTCGATTTGGTAAACTCTGACGCCTTTGATGGATTAAAGATATTTAACAAACATCTCTTTGTTCTTTTACCGATACACGTCGAACCTATCAATCGGGGACATTTTTTTACTAATTACGACTGAATTTTTTTTAAAAAAATTCTTATGGCACCCAAAACAAACAAACAAACCATACGAAATGGTTTTTTTACCATTTTTCATTTAAACCATTACGTTGCGAAATAGTTTTGTTAAATGAAGAAGTACGATTCTATAATTGTGTAAGAAGTACAAATAACATGAAATTATTTTTCTTGATTTCTTTAGAAGTTTCGTAAAAATACGTCGAGACTCTTATCTTCAATTGTTCTTTTATAAAGGACTAATCTAAATATTTGACGTTAGAAATATTATCATGTTTATTCGATCCAATCCACTTTTATTTGTGTAAAGTCAAGTAAAGTCAAATCAGCGACCCAGCACAGACTGAGACGCTGGGGACCTGACGTCGTACGGTCCAGAGGGACAGGTAGTGGTTGAGGGTCTCAGGTGGGTTTGAGTACAGGTAACTCGGCCACTACGGTAGGTCGGCAGAGCAGGAGACAACAGGGGAAGAGGAGGACGGGAGTTAGAAAGGGTCGTAGTACCAGAAAAGTTTACTCAGTCGAGAAGCGTAGTCCACCGGTTTCATAACCTCAAAGTCGAAGTTGTAGTCAGGAAGGTCACTTGCGGGTCCTGACTAAAGGAAATCTTACCTGACCAACCTAGAGGAACGTTAGGTTCCTTGAGAGTTCTCAGAAGAGGTTGTGGTGTCAAGTTTTCGTAGTCAAGAAGCCGCGAGTCGAAAGAAATATCAGGTTGAGAGTGTAGGTATGTACTGATGATCTTTTTGGTATCGGAACTGATCGACCTGGAAACAACCGTTTCATTACAGAGACGAAAAATTATACGACAGATCCAACCAGTATTGAAAGGAAGGTTCCTCATTCGCAGAAAATAAATAAAATAAAAAATAATAAATAAAAAAAAATCCAATTCATTTTAAATAACAATTTCAGTCAAAGTTGAAAGATGGAAAAAAAACCGAAAAGAAAAAAAGTGTAAAAATAAAAAAATAAAAAAATTAAAATTTTAGAAATTAAGAATGTACGCAAGGGTTTGTGCTTGGGGGGGAGGGTGGAGGGAGGGGTATTGTAGAGAGACCTAGTAGGGGTACGTGGTCGGGGTTCGTACGACATAGGACGCAGTCTGTATCTGACCGCTAAGTTAAGAATGTACTATCATATGTACAATCTTACGGTAAGAGGGTTTAGTAGGGTGGGAGAGGGAGAGGGAGACTCAGGTTTTCAGGCAATATGTGTAGACACAGAAAAAAGGACAGAACGTATGTCCCAGCAGTAACGGTAGAAGGATTTAAGGTATATATACACAATCATATGACATAACCACAAAAAGAAAGACCGAATGAAGTGAGACATATTAGCCGAGGTCAAAGTAGGTAGAGTAGTCTTGACTAAGTTTACTTAAGAAAAATTACGGACTCATTATGAGGTAACACATATATATGGTGTCGAAAGAATAGGTAAGTAGACGACTACCTGTAGATCCAACAAAGGTACAGGACCGATAATATTTGTCACGACGCTACTTGTAACCCCATGTACACAGAGAAAGTTAAGACCAAAGGAACCACACATACGGGTCGTCACCCTAACGACCCAGTATTCCATCAAGATAAACGTTAAAAAAATTCCTTAAAGGTGTGACAAGAGGTATCACCGACATGATCAAACGTAAGGGTGGTTGTCACATCCTCTCAAGGGAAAAGAGGTGTGGGAGAGGTCGTAAATAAGAAC